>JAOTOK010100508.1:0-27229 GCA_025770025.1 Virgularia gustaviana | reverse complement strand
AAAATACAAACAACACCTGTGCTCAACAGATAAGATTAATTAACTATAACCAAAATATAGTTATGGCGAATATAGCTGTTTCATAACAGCTGTTTACAGGACCCGGCCTAGGCGAGATTTAGTGAGGCGTGTAAGCCTTTTTGATAGATTGAAATGACAGTAGTGCGTTGATTTAAAAAGTTCAAACAGGTCTTTTATAACTGCTATTATATTCATAAAGTGGCTTGTGATTTGATAAAATCGCTCAAGTTGACGATTATTTGTTTAATTCATTTCTCAGCTTCATGTCTTGTTAACAATGGCGGTTGTTCACACCATTGCTCTGATATGCCAACTGGCGTGGTTTGCCGCTGTCCCAAAGGAATGGCCTTGTTGGAAGATAACAAATCATGCAAAGTAAAGGTATCCAAACCAACTACTGCAATCAAGAATGGTACGTTTACACTTTACATGCATTTTTAAACAATATCAATATGTTATTTACTGGCTAGGAGGTCCGTATAGAAAAAACGGCCTGAGTCCCCATGTTTACTTTTTGCCTGAACACGCAACAAGGTTGGGCACACACTTCAGTTAACAACTACGCACGCTTTAACGTTTGAATTGTTAAATTACGTTTTTCGCGCGCTTTTCAAGTCAAATTTGGCAACATCGCACATAATAAGTCAGATAAACATATTAAGTCAGATAAACAATCTTCAAGAAAAAAACACGTACATAGAACATCATAAAACGTCTGAAGGCATGCGCTAGGCTGCTTGCCTACCACGTCATCACGGAATCGTTTAACAGCGGTCAGAGATCGGAGAATTCCGCCCGCTGCTGCAGCCAATCAGATCGCAAGTAAGGTAAGGATTCCGCCCGCTGCTAAACAGCAAAAAAATAATATGTTATCATTAGTCATGTAGGAAATATAACTTAAAAAAACGAACGTAAATTCCGAAATTATAATTTATTCTCTTTTGTATAGATACAGGGACACCAAAACTCCAGAAACATGTTAGCTCTTCGTCGAACAAGGGTCCGCTAATCGCAGGGGTAACGGTCGCCGTTATCTTCATCATCTTTCTGCTCGTTGCCATTGTGTTATACCTACGTAAGCGTGCCAGCGATTTCCGTGACCGCACTATATTATTCTACAAAGACACCTCGCGTGTTCCGCTGCAAAATGATTTTGACGATGATCCTTCCAAGACGCCCGATGAAATAGCATCCCAATCGAGAGTACAATTTACCTGATATTATTACACCAAGTATTCAACCAAATACAATGCTTTGAAGAACGGTTGTTTAATTCTTGTGTGATATGCGGGTTTGGAATTGTTACTGCGCATTCAAATAGCGCGTTCTGCGTCGGGATAAAAAGTTCCATTTCAATTGAATGTATTGGAATAGCTACTTTTATCCTAACACAGAACGCGTCAGCTAAATGCGCAGTGGCAATTCCGAACTCGCGTATCCTGATTATAGGCTTGAGAAATAAGTCCCGGGGTTGGTTGTTTGCACGCTAGTTCTATATTAAAAAAACGCGTTATCGTATCGTAATTTCCACGAGGTGAATATCGGTCCCAAAGCGAGCGCCACGGAACTCATGACTCGTTTCCCGCGGGTTCCACTTTACTGGAATAATCACACACGTATTAGACAACCGTATCCTTATTTGTAAGATGGCAATTACTCCGATGGATAACTTCCTCCCAAAAAACGTGGCTACACTAATTATTGTAGAATCTTTTGGGGACAAGAAACGGTCTCATTTGATAAATTAACGTTTAATTAATTCACTTCAAGAGCGATAGGATTGAATATCGTTATGGCTGCGGCTTATCGCTAACAAAACGATTTCACAAGTTTCAAAAAATTGAATTGAACTTATGGTAATCCCGCATAGCTTTATGATTATACTTAAAAAACAAAACCTGTAAAGCTGAGAATTTTTCAAACTGTCAAGTGATTTCTATAACCAGAGTTCGGCGCCCTTCAAGTTGAGATATACGTGTAGCTATGAATTGAAGATGCTTTGGACAAAATACTCTGGGTAACTGTCATTTTATTGAAGGCTGTGTATTGGTGTATAATATTATAAAGAGTTTCTATAGATGTTTAGTTTTGTATTTATTGTCAATAGTTACAAATTGATGAGTTCGCAATGTCTTCATCTAAATTAGATTACAAACGTTTTTCCTCTCAATAGAGGAATCAAATTGTTATGATGTATAGTTTCTAAAAAAAGTAAGTAAACCTTAAAAAAAACATTAATTTAATTGACTTGATAGATTCATATTATATGTATTAAATAGATGTGTTAAAAACGTCAGAAATGTTAAACAAGGAAATATAGTCTGTGAAACCACGTTAAACGAGAATTGGTTTTTTGGATTAAAAAGTCAAATAATATTTTGTTGCATAATTGCGTGGTATTTGTTTTAAGATTGGTCGAAATCTGCAATAATGACTGTGTAGAACCTCGTTTAGCTCCTAGAGCGCGACACAAGGGCGAGTATCCTCGTGCAACTTTACTCGTCAATGTGGACCCTCCTGACCTTAAAGGGTTAACCTAGGGACCGACCGACTGACAGACAATGGTTAATAAAGAGACGCGTAGTACGCGTCTAAAAACGTTCTCGTTCCTTAACTGAATCATGGCACACACTACAGCCATGTGCTTAGGTGATTGCCGCTAGTAGACTATCGTACATCTTGCGTGAAAACCTCACATGTTCCTGTGTCACACTGACCAAAAAACTCGTGGATTTTAGTTTTCCACTTCAATCGTAACGAAACTTAGTGCATATGATAAACAGCGGGAAACACTTATGACTATCGTCCAGTACGATGAAGCCTGTGTACACATATAGGTAGAATACTGCAAACATTGGAAACGATTCGAAGTGTTCAAACAAGTCTGGACAACCAACTCTACGAGTACGAATCAGAAACGAGATAAAGATACTCCATCAATAGCTTGGAGTCTGAATTTCTGTCCTTAATTAGATTCCGATATTCTATTCTTAGCTAGATTCCGGATTCGTAGCTTTTGATTCAAGATTCCTACACGCCGATTCCAGATTTCTGGCTTTGGATTCCGGATTCCCAACTTTGGATTCTAAATCTCTGTCCTTAGATTCCAGATTCCTAGTTTCGGATTCCGGATTCATCGTTGTGGATTCCGGACTCCTCTTTAAGTTTTGGTTTCAGGAGTTAGGATTCCGCATTCTCATCCTTGGATTCCGGTTCCATTGCTTTTGATTTATGATTCTAATATATTGCATATTATTACAAGATTTCAGGTTCCTTTACAAAAGTCGAACCGCTTCTTAATGAAAACTAGCATATCGTACCATTAGCGAGTACCAGAAGAAGATTAATAAGATAACGAATCACAGTATAGTATGAAGTTGAACTGGAAAAGATCGTGCTTAATTTGACCGTCCAACTTGATTATAAAAATCTTACATTTTGTATGATTCATTCAAAAATGAACACACTATATTAGATATGACATTATTTGATTTCCTATCTATCTGTAACTAATTCAGTTTTAAGAATGGCTCTAGTCTTTCCTCCTCTGGTAACATATTATTCAATTTATCCATCAAAGGTACAATTTCTTGCAGAGTCGTTTCAACAAGGTCCGTATTCTTTTTTACGTCTTCTACGGTTCGTATGAGGTACATTTGATCTTGCAGCATCTTGTAGCGGTCGCTCACGTCGCGTAACATTTTGCTAGACAGAGCATCCAATTCTTTCAACCTGTTTGTGATGACATCTTGGTCAAAGGAAACAGCTTCTGCACATACTTTCAAATGCTCTTCGTATCTTGAGCACATTTTTTGCGCTGCCGACGCATCAAGTTGGTTCACTGTGTCAAAGTCGGTCATATTGGGGATGTTCAAGGAACTCTTCATTAACGGAAAGAAATTCTCGAGCGATTCAAGACGGACCAAGTCAGCTTCCTTGTTAAGTTGTTGTTCTTTACTTCGGTTTTTACCGCTTTTTACCACAACAATGTCTCCAACGGGAAATAGAGGAGGTTTCCTACCCGACTTGGCTCCACTGCTCTGCTCTTGACCCATGGCTCGTGACTATATAAGACTAGATATTGAAGGAAATTACAACAACTGATATGTTAACTTCGCCGCCATCTTGGATTGGTCACAACGCAACTAGCGGAGGTAAAATCTCGGGGCATTTGACCCACGATTCCTAAAATGTCACCAGGGACAAAATAATAATTTTCCACCAGAATTACTCTGAGAATTATTATTAGATGTTATTTAAAGCATCATAATATTAGATGCTTTCTCTCACAGCGTTTGGTCTTACCTCTCGTGAGTCGTGTATTTTTTAGATTAAATGATTTAGATAATAGAGTTACCAAAAGACCTTACCCCGGCATATATATCCTGGACCTCGGGGCTTTCCACAAATAAACAAATATGGCTGATTGGAAGTACTAGTCTAAGATCATAGCTCCATTTTGCTGAATGCTGGACGACGAACACTGTAATAAATGGGCCTTGTGGCTTACGCAACGTTAAAGACTGAAACGCTGGCTTCAAATTCAGTCGCTGAAACGTCGATTTGCTGGAGAAGGAGAACCTGTTTTTAAAACCCAATACAAAGAATCTGAGCCAAATATACAGTAGTACTTAGCAGGCTTGTAGTAGTAGCCACTGAGGTAGTAGCTTGTAGTACATCATGACCTTTGCAATTCGCCGAACAACGTTCAAACACCGATGGCTTTATCTCACCAGCTTTCTTTTAGGAGTAGCATTGCTAGTTTGTCTAACTCTACGTTTGAGAAAAACTCCAAGTGCCAAGAGGTCGGATATCGACCTAGTCTTTTCTGAAACGATCCACAATAACGTTGCCATACCGTTACCTTCTTCCGACAATTGTCGAATGCACACGAATGAATGTTTTAATATCTTTCGTTGCGGCTACAACGACGAAAATAAGATAACTGTTTATGTTTACCCTTTTACGAAGTACTTTGACGAACAAGGAAAGGAGCTGTCACCTCCCATATCCAAGGAATTTTATGAACTAATGTCTGCGTTGCGAAAGAGCAGTTATTATACAGCAAATATGGAAGATGCATGTATTATTGTACCACCTCTGGATACGCTGAACCAACGGAAATTGAATGTAAAAAACGCAGGGAAAATTTACAGTAGTTTGCCCAGGTAAGATGCAAATTTAAAATTATAATGGTTTTCAGTGGAAGATATTATTTAATTGTTACATTTTATAAGTACTAATTAGAAATAGCAATTAGCTAATTAAAGGGTACTAATGTCCTCTATAAACCTCATTAATGATATTAATAAAATAAATTATTAAAAAATTAGAACTAAAGGTAGGTAATGTTTAATTTATAGTTGGAAGAAGCTTGGAGGCCGGAATCACTTACTGTTCAACATGTTACCAGGAGGAGAACCAGACTACAACACCAAACTAGATGTTAATATTGATAAAGCCATGATGGCTGGTGGTGGTTTTTCAGCATGGTCATATCGCCCTGGGTTTGATATTAGTATCCCAGTATTCAATTCACTGACTTATCAAACCAATCCTGCAACAAAACGGTAAGGTATCTATAAAGAATTTCAACCTTTTCATATTAATTACCAATATCCTTATGATAAATTACCTTTGCATTATATTTGTCATCCATAACTTGTCTGTTGTTTCACATGTATCCCTGCTTTGTTAAATACATGACAGTAAAGAATTCATGAAAAATATACATGATTGTTTTTGATTATGTTTCTCATTTTCCATCTAGATTGACTGTGAAAAAATGGTTCTTGCTGTCAACCCAAGTCAACTATAACTCAGACTTCAGATCTTTACTTGAAACAGTTGCATCATCTCACCCTGATGTATTAATCATGAACAGATGTTTGAAAGATGATCATATATTGACAAGGTGTGATGGCAGATCTGTTTATAAGTATCCACAAGTGCTACAGGTAGGTTCAGATCATCAATATCCCCATCTCTGATATATACTTGATAACATATTTAATGAGTAGGATGAGAAATCCATTTATATTACTTGTATCACCAGTTGGCTGTATGATCTAATTCTGCTCAACGTACAGTAACTGGGTGGTTTCTCTTAGATATTAATAAAGAATGATATATGAATCTGGATCGAATCCTGCAAACCAAGTGATTTTACCGGACCATCCCAATATTGAGTAGGGGTTCATGCAAGGTTCTTGGATTGCATAATTTGTTAAATGCAAAATCCTGCGTGGTATACGAAAACCTTGCTTGATGGTGTAGTAGAAATTCACGATTTACAGGATTCCTGATTTATGTATTTAAGTCAGAACTCATAGACTTTTGTCTTTGGCAAACCGTTTTTAGTTGACAACATTTTGTCTTGTTATTCGTGGAGTGAGACTGGGTCAATCTACCTTGATGGATGCACTGATGATGGTATGTAAAATTTTCACATTTTAGTAGTTAGAGAAACTTCAAACTAATAAGAGGTGACATGCCTCATACTACATTAAATGGAAAACCATTCTTGTGATTCTTTACGTCATATTATTTAGTCAGTCTGACAGCTGAGTAGACTTGATTCAATTGATTGTAATAATTATTTCAGGGTTGTATTCCAGTTATCATTGCTGATAACTACATTTTGCCATTTTCTGAAGTAATTGATTGGAAGAGGTCAGTAAAACCACAAAAAGTTTTGCAAGTAAAAATATTACAGAAAGTGAAAATAATGAGAGGAATCCAGAATCCAGTGAGTGGATCCAGATTCCATTTATTGGAATCCAGAATCCAGTGAGTAGATCTGGAATTCAGTGGTTGAAATTTGGAATCCATTTAGTGGAATCGGGGAATAGGTGGTTGAAGTACGTAATAAGGTAAGCGGAATCTGGAATCCAGTGAGTGGAATCTGGAATCCAGTGATCGGAACTGGAATCCAGGGAGTGGGATCTGGAGTCCAGTGAGTGCAATCTGGAATTTGGTGGTTGAAGTCTGGAATGTGGTAAGCGGAGTCTGGAATCCAGTTAGTGGAATACGGAATCAAGTGAGTGGAATCTGGAATCCAGTGAGTGGGATCTGGAACCTAGGGAGTGAAATCTGAAATCCAGTGAGTGCAATCTGGAATCCAGGGAGTGAAATCTGAAATCCAGTTAGCGGTACCTGGAATCCAGTGAGTGCAATCTGGGATCCAGTGAGTGCAATCTGTGATCCAGTGAGTGCAATCTTGAACCCAGTGAGTGGAACCCAGAATTAAGTTAGTGAAATACGGGTCCAGTCAGTGAAATCAGGACAAGTTTTTGCGTCCATTTAGGGCAGCGGTAATTATCAGAGAGGGGCAAGTCTCGGAGGTTTACGATATTTTAAAATCGTTTTCTTCTCAAGAGATAACAGATATGCAAAAACAGGTATTCCCTTCACTCCATATTATTGTATACACTTATGATATTTCAAGTCCGACTATGAGGACTGGACCATCTGGACCGCGAAGTTTGACTTCAGAAGCGATGTCGAGATCTGTGTCAAACAGCGCGGGTCTTGGAGGACTTGGAATAACACCTCAAACGATTGCGTGATACAGTCCAAGGACTGAATAAATTTTGATCCAGTCCTATGGTACTTCCTCTGGTATCCAGCATCGTCATGTGACCAAAATAAGCCGTCCCTATTTGCTGTTTTATTCAGTAATTATTAATGAGTTTGAGATCTATATGTAATGTACTGTTACTACTGAAACTCGGGAAAAAATATCAAATTTCATGTTGAGGAACTAATTTGGGGTGATATAAAGTTGCAAACTGTAATTAGCACCAGAAAATGTGCGACATTGGACAATTTTGACAAATTTTACAAAAAAACCATGTGATATAGAGAGTGATGCTCTCTTTATTTTCGAGAGGTAAAAAATTATATAGCCTAACCAAGGCAACAAAGTTGAATTTGCTGAGCCTGTTAGGAAATAATCTGCTAATTCCCGTGCCTTTAATGACCTTCGTTCTTTGTACTGTGGAGTGTAGAATATTTGGCTTTTGCTAAATGATTAAATCTCTTCGTTTGTCATTTTCACAATTAACCTATTATGACGGCCCGGCGTTATCTTCCAAGCGCAAACGACATGGTGACTTGATCGATATTTTCACTAGTGAAGATATGGAAATGTATCACTGTGTATTTCCCAGTATTTCACGGCCTACTATATGATAAAATAATATATGCAACAAGATTGAGGAAATATTATGGGATGTGTTTTTTCACAGGTTAACCATCTGTGGACGAGCTACTTCAGTTCGATGAAAAAGATCGCGCTGTCTACATTGAAAATTATCAATGATAGAGTGTTTCCAAACGTAGCGTGGTCGTATGAGGTAATTAGTGTCATAGTAAAGTGTACGATGATGCAGAGTTTGGTGTTGTAGATCCGATCACAAGACTTCTTTTCTTTTCAGGAATGGAACACACCTTATTCCGGTCGAACTAATGTAAGTGGCCCAAATACCCACTCCTTACACGCGCCGAATTGCACAGCCGGCCAGTTAACAGCTGTTTTGTTGACGTCTGAACAGCCCTGAGCTAGACTTGCTCCAAGTCTCTCTTTCTTTGATATTTACTTTGTAGTAATATGCAATATGGCACGGCCATGCATGCATGGTAAAACAGTGCTTTTATCGTGCCTGTTCACAACTGTTAGCAGCACTGTTAATGTCTATTAACAGTGCTGTTGGTTCAACAGGCTCTAAACAGTGCCGTTAACATGAACAGGACTGTTGAATGATGTGGCTTGAACAATGTTATTGTAATGCAACAGCGTTTTAGCATACGATTTTGTATTTTGATCCAGATTTCAGGTATTTCCCGAAATACCTAATATATCGAGTCACCATAACAGGACTACACCGTGCGCCTTTTACTTTGATTAATCCAACTCCTACTCGAATCTGATTTGCTTCATGTATATGCTGTAGTGCAATACTATATCAAAGACAATTTTAAAGAGTAGTCTTATGTTTCAGGCCATGGTTCGACCTCCTTTCATTGTTCCTCTCATGTCTCCAAAGGAGAAAGGCTTTTCTGCTGTCGTCCTGACCTATGATCGTGTTCCTATGTTGTTCGATGTTCTCAAACAGGTTGCCAAGGCGCCTAGCCTTGCCAAGGTAATGTTTGTGTACCAAGTTTTCCTGTTGATCATACGGCCGGTGCCTGGGGCGGTCAGTGTATCTGATTGACCATACCATAAAGAAACCATTAAAGGATTTTCCATGTATTGTCGAATTATGAGGCCCACGGAAAAGTTTAGACAGCCCGAAAAACGTGTAAGATAACCGTTACTTTTGAGTGGTTTGAAGTCCGGACAAACTTTCCAGCGCTGCTCCATAATTTGATAATACACACCACCAAAATAGCATCTTTTTGCATTGTTCGGGAATATATCGTTGAAGATATTTTTGTATTAAATAAATGAACATTTGTTATAAATTTGATGTTGTTTTTACGCAGATTATTGTTGTGTGGAATAACGTCAACAAGCGACCTCCGCCAGGTTGGTTGATTGTACCATTATACTCATATTACATCGCTTTAAACAGCGCTTACATAAAAACGCATTTATTGTACAAGGTATACAAAGTTCAGTACAACGTTTTCTGGTTGGTAGGATGCTATCATGTATGGTTTATTAGTGAACCGTAACTGATTTCCAACAGAAATGGTGTTTCACATAGCTCCTACCAACCGAGGGTCGGTTGTGGTTGACCGATAAATCATTTACTTTCCTTGTGAACTATTCACAAAGGAGTAACAACTCATCGTTTGCCAAATTTTCAATCACCTCGAAATTATTTATCGATATTTATTAAAACAGAAATTTGTGTATAATTATAAACATTGTATTTTCTGTATCGTTGTCTAGTATCTGACTGGCCGAAACTTACAAAACCAATACAGGTGATTGAAACCAAGGCAAACAAATTAAGTAACAGGTAAAACATTGTGTGTATGTAGAATTACCAATTATACCATATTATTTAAAAAGCAATAACGATTTGAACAATCGTGAAAATTAGTGTTTAATTAAGAGCAAGAAGCTTATTTGTAGCTTCCCCGGTCATAATATAAGACATTTTAACAGTATTGAAACGAGATTAAGGTAATATAATAATTTTACGAATTGTCATTGAATTGTCAATAGTTCTTCATATTGACGCGTCAATATTGGAACGAGCACCATATTTGGCAGCGCACGCGTCAATATGACGTTTCACTATTTGCACTTAGCCCAATCAACATACAGGAAATCGTTTCAATAAATATAAGAAATATCACATACAAACCTAGGTGTAACTTGATATATACAACTCATATGCCCCAGTTTCATTTGATATGCATCACATATAAACCTCGGTGTAGTATGATACACCACATATAAACCTGGATTATATAATTGTGTGGGATATATAATCATACTGAAGGGAAGCAAGAGGATTAGAAATTGCTCGAGATGTTTTCAGTCGGGGAAATAAGAAAATAATCTCCTATATTCCACTTTAGAAAATAATTCTGCTTCTTGCTTCATACTAGATTTTTCCCGTATAACGAGATCGAAACTGAAGCTATATTTTCAATTGATGACGATATTGTCATGTTGACAGCAGACGAAATTGAATTTGGCTTTGAGGTGAGAAAAATAACTAGGTTTAACTAAATAAATAGTAGAAGTAAATTATAAAGTAACCTTTATGTCATATTATCATTTCTTTTGTCCAGGTTTGGTCTGAATTTCCAGACCGACTGGTCGGTTTTCCTGGTCGTCTTCACGTGCCGGATAATGGGACTGGGTCGTTCAAGTACGAATCTGAATGGATGAACGAAGTATCTATGGTGCTGACTGGAGCTGCATTCCATCATAAGGTTTGTACTGCTAACGGTCAAACGGTGAACGCTCAGGTTTGTACTGCTAACGGTCAAACGGTGAACGCTCAGGTTTGTACTGCTAACGGCGGGTCAAACGGTGGACGCTAAGGTTTGTACTGCTAATGGTCAAACGGTGAATGCTAAGGTTTTATACTGCTAACGCGGGTCAAACGGTGGATCGACGCTAAGGTTGATTTGTACTGCTATATATCTGTGAAAAAAATCAAGATTGCACGCGGACAACATGATAACTTTGACCAAAACATCTCGATATCTATACCTTTTCTGAAGAAACAGATAGTAGAGACAACTATATATATGGCATTTTGAAATACATTTCCAGCGTAACAATTTTTGTTGAGATGACCTGTTAATCTGGGAATACAATTTTCAGTTTAGTTTTTTACATTTTTCATACCAGAGAAACTTTTCTGTTTTTTGAACACAGTATTTCAGCCATGCTTTCACGTACATGATGCCAGCCATGGTCCGAGACTGGGTCGACACACACATGAACTGCGAAGACATCGCCATGAACTTCTTGATTGCTAACTACACTGGGAAAGCACCTATCAAGGTTAGCTATGACATAATATGTTGATCAATTTATGCCACTGTTTTACTAAACAACAGAAACGTTTTGGTGAAATGAAATTTGGGGGTCACCGAACTCATTAGCAAGATCAATTGAAAAATCTTCAACATGACGGCCATTTTGAAACGTCTCTGCTGCCCTAGCAACACATTTTGCATCTTAATAACACTATTTTAGTGTTACAATACTTTCTACAAATCTAAATGATGAATTTTGCTATTGTAATCACTGCTTGTTCACGTTTTATATAACTATAGGGAGCCTCCTAAAAACAGTTTTTTTATTCTTGTTACTAGGTTACACCACGCAAGCGGTTCCGCTGTCCCGGGTGTTCAACTACCAAAGCGCTGGGCGCCGACCCCAAACACTTTATTGAGCGGTCAGCATGCATTCAGGAGTTTACCAAGGCTTACGGTATGATGCCGTTGAAGAGCAGTGAGTTTCGCGCCGATCCTGTCTTGTTCAAGGAACACGTTCCTTTGCGTGTTAAAAGATATCAAGACGTAGGGACGATATAATTGCAATGATATATGGTATACAGGAACATAAAGTATAGTTTGAATATTATTTTGTGTACAATAAAATATAATAAGGCATATATTTATAAAAGAAGTTATGTTGCATGTAGACTGAGGAACTAGAGTGAAAATATTGACTTGTTCTTTTTATCCCTTCCTGCAATAGACCGATTCAGTCTTGTATGCAAATTGCCCATTTCAATGTTTACATATACTTCTGAGAGATGGTTTGTCATGTGTACCCGAATATGAAACACAGACAACAATGGAATTCTTATGACAATAATAACAAAAACTACTAATTTGCATCTCTAACAAGTACATGTGAACATTGAAATGAGTAATTTGCATACGAAGCTGAATCGGTGTTAAGATTTATATCGTTTGGTGAATGTTCGGAAATTGCCGTGCAACAGTCAATGTTTCATATGTAGCATGCGTAAATGACTGGACAACAGACTAAACACGAACGAAGCTCTATTTATACATATAGTCCAAAATTAGAAATTTTAATGACAATAACTTAACATCGTGCGTACAGTTACGTATATATTTTCTACAGACCATTTCATGGTGATTCGCCCATTTATAGATTTTCTACCTTATTTCAACGTATGTTGCTACTTTCTGCAAAGCAATTAATGTGTGTGTACTAAAGTATAATACAGTTTTTTGACGATCGATAATAATATACACAACGTTTAATATCACTTTTAACTTACAGTGTTGTACACACTTTATAATGCTTCTGATGATTTTATTTCTCAAATTTAGAGTGTTTCATCTATTGCTATTGGTGATCACGTACACATGTAATGATCACCATGACTACCAAATGTTCAGCTACATCTATCAATGTTTTACCACTAGTTGTTCACGTGTACATCTAAAGATCCCTTCACTATATACGAAATGTTTTCTCCAGGTATTAAGATCCTCCGTTTGGATACGACAACTTTTCTTTTCTTTGAATGATATATACTTGTTTTCTGTACTTGCTCAAAACTGTAATAAAAAAAGAAAGACAAGTTAAAGTGAGGACAGTTTACTAAATACATCTACACTGTTAGTGAAGAGAAAAGAAAAATTGAATGAAAATTGGAAGAAAAATGGATAATTGCTTATGATGGCTTGTTTTGTTTGACTATATGAGATGGTCCGCGTACATCTGTCTTGTACACGGGCAAATTAATATGCAAAAACGTAACTGGTTGTTCATGTTTGTTCAAAGAGGCGTGAACAATATTGTGCTGCACCCCGTAAACAATATTGCTATCAGGTTGTTTTAATATTGTTCAACCATCAACTTGTTGACATGTTGCAAAAATATTGACTGAACAAGTTGCAACAATATTGATGGTTGAACAACATTGAACAACCTGATAACAATATTGTTTACGGGGTGCAGCACAATATTGTTCACGCCTGTTTGAACAACGACGAACAACACGTTTTTGCGTGTGTTGTCGTTATCTACGAAATTTGGCAAGCGGTTTTGCTATATCATCTCCTGTAGTGTTCGAAGGCTTAGTTATATAAACGAAGTTCAGTAGTAAACATTCATATAAAAAAAAGTCATTTGTAATAAGAAACGTTATCAGTGGTATTTCTTGATTAAGTAGGACTGCCAATGGAATCTCTTTCCCAGTAAGATACCATTCTTATGTGAGCCCCAGTCATACACCTTGCGAGAACACTAGTAATGTATGCAATTGTCTAAAATAGGATTAAATAATATGTTTGTTTGACATTTCATTGCATAGTGAATCATGGCAACCAATGCATACATTGAAGGCCAACGAGAAGTGGTAGATCGTGTTTTTGATAAGGCAGCCATAAGAAATCTAACTGAACTTTACATGACTTTGACTGATCATGCATGGCTGATAAAATCACGCACTCGTTAATATGTTTTTTAATCACATTTATTGCTGTAATAAAACCGCGTAATCCACGAAACATGTCTGACAAAGAGGAAGACAACCTCGCAAGCCAGGGTTTTATGCTCTGAGAGAAAGAATGTTGACGTTCGCTCGTGGACGAAAATTGTGCGTTTATATTCACTCTCATTGTACGCGGAAAATGTTTTACTTTTTATTTTAGGCTCAGAGAAAATTCTCCAAAGCCGAAGAGGAATTGAATCTGTTTAGATAACTATATAGGCGAATAAGTACGAAGTCTGAAAACCGCAAAAGTGTGATAAAGACACAACTTCAAGTGGGTTTTTTAATTCTTGAACTTTGTAGCTAACAAAGCTGTAACGATGCCAGGTTATCACCAATTGCATGTAATTGTTGTTTGTGGTTGTCATTGATAAATTGATAAGATCATTATATTACATTATTAGGAACTTGAATTTGGAACCTGTAGTCCAAAACATTACTCCTATATGCCTTGCATGACGTCCTTCAAGACTTCAAGTTCAGATGTAATCAAGAAACTATATATATTGTTGCTTCGGTTCGTCAATCTAGTTATTAATTGAAGTGGTTGCAAAACACAGGCAAGATAGTCTCTCTTTCTTAATGCTACATTGTATCTATTATGGCTATTTATTGACATCTTCATATTGATATGCTTGTTAAAACTAAGTCGGTAATTCAATTGCCTAGCAACCTTGACCTTAGCCATATATTTTATATTTATTTAATTGATAAATAAAGGCACAATTCGCTTTTATAGTGTATGATATTTTGCTAAAATGTTCAGAAGACAGCCATATTCATATAGGTTACATTTCTGTTTAGAATCACTCACAAACATATTAGGATTGTCGACGTTTTTAACCCTCGTACCTATTTGTTAAGTACTAGCATCTAATGGCGATTGGCGATGAACTATTTTCCGGTACAAAGCGGAGAAAAGATAGGATAGTCTCAAAAATATCTTGAGGTCTATAAATTTGCACCTATTGTTTCAGATATTATTAATGACATTAAAAATGAATTATTAACTGCCTTACCGAGCTCTAATCTGCTTGTTGTTGCAGAAGTCTCTTGATTCGGAGAGCTAGGAATTAATATAAAAAAAACACATTAAAACTTTTGGGAAACGGGGATCTTTCCTAAGACGCATACATTTAGGCGTGTACATATGCGCCGCTATTACGAAATGAATACTCCACGATTTCGATGGATAGTCAGTCATCCATGAAGGTATTCCCTCGGTGATACGGAGAATGAAAAGTGCGTGCATACCCAATATCTTTTCCGTGCGCGTGACTAGCTAACCCTATTTTACAGTAATTCACCTGAACTACTTAGTTCTGAAAAGCTGAGCTGTAAAAGCGCAAATGAATGATCCGAGCTATTGCTTCCAAAATATTAATTTTGAAATTGGTCAACTCGTACTTTCTCACTTTCTTTCTGTAACCGCGTTGCAAAAAACATGGAAAAGGCGTCACTATTTTGGCTAATTTCCCAGGTCATGCAACATTTGGTGGTCTAAACGTATGATTTAATTCTGACAATAGTATCAAAATATCAATACCTGCCCCATGTGGAATGTGGGGTGGCCGGTTATGACGTTGCTTGTTGAACTGTTTCTTTGCCTTTGAGTTTGGGTGTTTAGGATGCGTATGCTTATCTTTCGAGGGGTACACTTTCTTTTTCCAGTACGTCAAGCTTGGCTTCACGATAACGACCACCGCATCAGATTCTCCTTGCGAGATGCAAGTGAGCATGACCGACAAAATGAAAAACAAACCAAATACTTTTAAACCATTCATAGCGTTAGTTGGATGGCCGATACTCGAATAAATCACGTAAATCCTTTTCGACACTTGACGTTAACTTGATTTTCAGTTGATCGTGCGACTTTACCTCTTCAGACCGTTAACAGCGCTTCACTTTATATAGTATCGCTGTAACATATTGCATTTCGGTATACATGAGGCGCTCGACCAATCACGGTGCGCGCCGGCCGACGCATCTGATAACATGTGACAATTGCGTTTGGAATTGCGCTCGGTGCCCCACTGAGAACGATACGTGCAGCGCACACGAACAGTTTTTAGCCGGTGGCGCTATTTTTAACCGCTCCCCGTGACAGTTATCTCATAGTTTGATCTCTATCATTTGCTCCGAATCGAGATAATGATAGTTGGTTGTTTTATTACAGTCGGCTGTGCATAGTTAGCGTCGATTTGATGGCGGCAACAAGAAAGCGACTAATGGGGAAAAGGTGCTTGCTGTGCAACATTTCAGACAAAGCGCTGAAAAAAAACCCGGTTCTATGTTCTACGTATTATTTTTAGAGTTTTAAACTTGTTTCTGCGTATTTTTATAT
The DNA here is from genome assembly GCA_025770025.1 of Virgularia gustaviana. Taxonomy (NCBI): domain Eukaryota; kingdom Metazoa; phylum Cnidaria; class Anthozoa; order Scleralcyonacea; family Virgulariidae; genus Virgularia; species Virgularia gustaviana. The sequence goes on along the minus strand of JAOTOK010100508.1, from coordinate 10,909 downwards.
CGGTGCATGCTTGCAATAGTAATCTTGTATGTAGGTTTGGGTTTTTTCAGACCATGCAGCTTCGATTTCCACTAGAGCCATATAGTTATCTGTTTGTTTATTTACTTATATAATCCTGCCTGTTTTACAACTGTTTAACAACCCATATCAGGTTCCCTCGCCTTTAGCCGAATTCAGTATGAGCGCCATAAATTTCCAACAACATAGTTACTATAGTGTTGATTATTCGGTCGAATTTTTGGATACGAATTATATTTAGTGATCCCAGCTTTTCCCAAATACATGATGCCGTAGTACATCTGAACTCATTTTAGAAAGTCTCAAAACTCTGTTTTAATAAAAATCTCGCTCAGAATGTTTTATTCGTATTTTTTATCATATTCTTGTGATATTTTGATTGTGGTTTTACCACTGTTGACTCTAATTATTTGTCCTGGTTTTGTATACAACGGAATCCATATTCGTTTTACAAAAAGGAAAATTACTAAATTAATATATCGATTATTTAAGTATATATTTTTCAACGCTGTAAAATTTATACTACACAAAAAGGTGCAAAAAGTGTTGGGCGGATAACTGTGTTAGGACCATGCCTATTAGGACCTTGTTGTTGCATTTCCATTGGCCTTGCTATAAAATACAAAACACGAGCGTATAGTAAAAGGTTTGTAAAATTTCAAGCATGTACGCCCAGTGAGAAAATGTTCAAAGATCCAGATAGCCGCATTCAAGTATCCTGTATCCGCACTCTTAAATGTCACTTGTGTGATAAGTCGTTTACGGTAGGGTTTACTTCGTGTCACATGCATGAGGACTCATACAGGGGTACGACCTGTACACTTGCGCGTATTGTGATAAGACGTTCACCCAACCAGTGGCAATTAAGACTCACACACATGCGCATGGTCCACCCAGGCCAACCAATTTCTGGAAGAACTGTTAGTACGATCGAAAATGAAGACCTTCATGTCCCCAAGGCCTGCATCGTTAATATCGAGCAGGTTACTGCAGAGGATTCGCAGCCTGGTGCAGAGAAAAGTAGCAATAGTGATTCTATAGCTTTTATATCTTTTACATAATAAGCTGGTTTTGGTGGGAAGGGGGGGGGGGCGACAGCTTGTTATCGCAGGTGGTATGTGTGCTGCGAGTTAACTAGACCTTTGTTAAACCTTTCACCCGTGACTGATAACTTTTAAGAGTAGGAAATCAATTTGCAATCGAGACGGAAATAGCTGTCGTTCAACTTTAGTTCAGTCTGTTCCTTCGAGGCTTAAGAGCACTTTTTTCTGTGTATATCTTAGTGGTGGAATATTTTAAGACTGTATTGGTATTAGTAGTGAAAATGTTGGCACAGTAATGTTGTATGGGTATAGATAATTTGACGATTTGTATTAGCATCCTGAAAAATGGAAATAAAGGGAATATTTTTTCAGAATTAAATATATAACTTAGCTTCATGGATGACCATGTAAATATTGGTCAGCGGAGCAGCTATAAATTTTTGCCTTGGTCGTTCCAAGATTGTACGACTATATATACATAGTGGATTTCCAATTTTTTTGTTGTTTTGGAGATATATCATTTCCAGTAACATTAGCCCCAATCGGGCCTTACTGCATGTATGCTAGTGAAGTGTACGGTATTGTTTTATGAGTACCAGAGCAAGACTATAATGAATATCACAAAAAATCGCTACGGTACGACACGGCTCAAGTGGAAAACGGGCTTAAATAAAAACGGGGGACTTAATAGAGTTCTAATAGAAGTGTTGTATGAATTTATTATAACATCGATCAGATGGAAATGTCTCATTACTTATAGAAACCATGTTTAATTCTGAACCAGACAGGAGACGTTAATGATATCAGGACGTACATTAACGTAACATCTGGTTTTATTTAGTATATACCCGAAAATATTCTCACAAACTACGAAACTATTATTGGTATTTAATTTAACTCGGCTACCGCGTACAACCTGATCTATCTTATCAACTCAAGATATTTTAGGGCTTTCATGTGATATTTTCGTACCTATTCGTTAAAAATAGTTTACTGCAGCCCTGGTACTGATCCGCTTGTACCGAATCCGTATCGGTTTGCACAAAAAAAGACGAATTGTCCGCAACTGCAGGGTGGGGCTCACCAGTAGATGGTATATTTAGTTCTGCACGTTTGCTCAAAACGGATAAAGTTCAACTGTTTATAATTAAGCGAGGGATATTTTTAGGTACTCCAATCATGTGAGTTGCACATCTGGGGCCGGTTGTTCAAATCTCGGTTAGCTTAACCCTAGGTAGTGAAAAATTGAGAATACAAATTCTGGGTGCCTGCTGGTTGAAACTTTGTGGCTTCTTAACAGAACTGCTGTGACTTACTTGAAGTGTTATGAAATGAATTTCAAAAGAAAATCATCGATCCTAACACAGTGAAATAAAACAGTGGGTTACATTTTAACCCTGGGTTAGCGCTAACCCGCCTTTGAACAACTCAGCCCGGTTCTTGAAGTCGTTAAAAAGCTTTTAAATATAGTATAGACGCTCTATCGGTCAGTAAAAGTTCTTTCTACGAAGCTTCACTATAATTGAACGAAGGTGTGCTGTATTAATAGCGTATGTGCTCCCCATTGCCATTGTGTTTTCCTTTTTTGTAATACGTGTCGTATACGTGTCTTGAAGTGTTTTGAAAGCTGCGGGGCCTTGACGGCCTATGTATATGACAATATGCTTACAGTCAATTGGGAGTGGTTCAACTAACTATAGCTGGGGAAAGTAATAGTGGGTGAGCCAAAAACCCTGACACCTTTGATATTCAAGTGAGAAACTTAAATAACATAAAAATAACATAAATGCAATGCATTTTGGTTGAATGCTTTTTAACTATCATGCAGGAGTGGATAAAACCACGCTGAAATTTGAAATACTTTCGCATGAATTAAGATGTGTTATTAATATTCGAAACATGTTTGCAATAAACTAGCTGAAATTTTCTCGTTTATTGCTGTTGAACTCATGATCAGATTATATAGAGGTAATTATTTGTAAGACACACGTGTTTCAGAAGCGATATCTCTAAATACAAACCACTTCAAGAAAGCTCGGTGTACTGCTGAGCCTCGTACTGTTTCAACCAAGTTACCTGAATTTAGAAATCGCTTGCAGAATACATGATTACTTCAGGGCATCCGATTTGAATAACGAAGGTGTCAGTTTTTCGGATCCACCCAGTGTATTTCTTGCAACAATTTGTGCAATCGTTTTGTTTGGTTTGCGTGTTCAAATAGCCTCAACGAAGACAAAGTCATCGAAACTTTTTTATTAAATTCTCAGATATTTCAGAACGGTATAAAGAAAATGATACGATCCGTTGTAGGATCACTCAAATAATTAGAGAATTCTATGTTAGGATCAGTTAATGCAGTGACGCATGTGATTTGACAACTCTAAGCCTGTGAGCAAAGCTCACTTTGTTGGCCAAATTTCTGAGATGCCATCCCTTATGATGTCTATCTGGTCGACGAAGTATCATAAAACTTGGCGGAATATCATCAACAACGACAGACCTTGTGAAACTCCGTGAGGTAAAGTGCCGCAAGTTGGAGTCGCATGCGCGTAAGTGCAATCTTTCACTAGTCAGTATATATCGTGGTTTCGCCCAGCTCTCAAATCTAAGGTGTCGCAAATTTATAAAAACGCGGTCATATAGTCGAATGGGTCAGTTTTAAACGAGGCGGAGTAAAACTAGATGTTTTAGCATCATTTGACACCTAATATGTTTCCGAACAAAAATCCGGTAAATCACACGAGATAAACTGTTGCCGGGAAAACTTATAGATTGGGCCTCTTTGACGAGCGCCACTCAAAAACGACAACTCAAGAAACTTGCTGTGGCGCTATAGACAATACGATGAACTTTTACGAAAATTATGTTTTGCAATTTCGTTTTCAAAATTATTTCCAATTTCCAAATCTCAAAATTATAGTATTCCAATTTCACCCTAATTGTCCAATAAGCTCACCACAGGATATCATTGTCCAAAAGAACTGCTATGACTTTACTGAGGACATTCTAGATTTAGCTAGATAAATCGGCAATCATCGATAAAGTGTACCAGGACATTGCAATATCATTAATAGGTAAAAAAATCCAGTGAAAATTATCCCGCCAATTATAAGGAAATGTGGCAACAATTACCTGATAAATGAAGAAGTGCTGGCTTTAACTATTGTTACCCGATACCTTTATTCGTACCCTATCGCGTCTACCGCAGTTCGCCCGATGTGAGGTAATCTAGAAAGACTTGGACACGCCTTGGATTACTCATTCCATTCATTGGTTTGCGTATGCTTCTCCCTGGGTTATGGGTTCTACTAACTAGATTTCGTATATAGATTATTCTACTATATTCACAAATTATGGATCCTATACTTCTTGGATTGCTGCATGATCCCATTCCCTGGATTTTAGATACCACTTCCTAAATCTGGTTTCCACTTCCTGGTTTCCGGATACCACTCGCTAGGTTTGAATCCCACTTTCTAGATTCGGATTCTCCAGCTGCTTGGTTCTGGACCCACTTCCTGGATTCCGGATTGGATTGTGTGTTCTCAAGTTAACAAATTGTCGTACAAATCTAGATACCGAGTTACTTGACATAGGACTTGACCCTTAGACTGATTGGCCAAACGGGCATGACATTTTAGACATTATGTAGTAAATTTTTGCGTGATGTTTCAGCGAACACTTTTCACACAACTCCTGTATCTTATTGAGGAGCAAAAGACCAAAGTAACCGAACAATCCTGTGCAAACCATAGGCAATATCATAGATGTTAAAATATAGTTTACTGATTAGCTAAATTAAAGTAACAATCGGGTTTGGTTTACAGACACAGCGCCGACAGCGGTTTTTGTGAGCAATATTCCAGCTCAGTACTTTCTTTTGCGACACTTCGCTGATTGAAAGGCGCGTATAGTAGTGGTATCTCCTAATCGAGATATAATGCGCTGCTTGACATACGTTTGTTTAAATGGTCGGCTATCTATAATCATATCAATATGCTTATGTCTTGGTATAAATAACGGCTTGTGTCGCACTGAGTTGCGTAATAATGCCATTTGCGCACGAGGGAACGCAAAGGGGCACTGGGGCCGAAGAACAGTAATAAGAAAGGAATGAATTTCCGAGGGAGAAATATCGGCGGCGAAATAAATATCTGTTAGGCGAAATAAATATCCGAAAGGCGATATAAATATCGGGAAGGTAGAACAAAATGGCGGCCTTGTGGTTGTTTTGAAATTTTAAAGTGTTGAAATACCTGTGGGAAAATAGCCAAAAAAGATGCCAAGCAGGTAAGATACAAGCGGCGGTAACTTCGCTGTCATTAGGGGTATATTTCTGTATGGTAGCAGTACTACGATAGTTGATTTTTGACAAATATAGCGGCCAAGAAGACACAATGGTTGAACAGGAATGGCGCCGAAGGGAGAGAGGCGAAAAATCGTCGTCAAAGGTATGCTCTGTAGTTGGTGTAATTTTGATTACTCTATCCAACATGCTTTCTTCTAATATGGACAAGGCTCTTGATTCATCTTAGGCCTTTCTCGACCTAAAAAACCATCGATCATGAAATTCTACTTGATCAATTAATTATATATTTATAATTTTATATATTTATATTACTAACAGTATAAAATGAGTATAAAGTGTAACTATTATACTAACTTTACTTATAGTTTTCCTCATACTTGGATGGCCACAAACAAACAAACTTGTTTGCTGTAGGTTTCATAGTAGTATTCAGGAAAAAAATGATACCCAAACTTTTTTGATACCCCAAAATGGTAGTTACACACAGTAGATGTGTACTCTATACTTGTTGCAGAGAAAATACTATGAAGAGAAAGAAAACAGAAGGGAAGAAAGAGATGAATATTCTGAAAGTAAACATGACGACAGGCACAAGAAAAGGAGGCATAGGGATAGAGCACAAGAAAGAGAAAGGAAAAGCGACCAAAGTGGTGACGATAGAGAAAGGAGGAGAGACCGACGTTTAGGCGATAGAGGAGTGAATGAGGAAGATAGGGAAAAAAGTGGGATGAAACAAGATATCGAGAAAGAGAAAGAAGATGCAACTAAAAGAGATGACAAAGCAGCAGATACTAGCAAGAAAGAATCAGTGCTCACTAGAGCTGGTAAGAAAAAAAATCTTTGTGTATTTGCTGTAAGAAATCATATTGTATAGTACTTACAGGGCAAAATTCATTTAGGAGCACTGTCACTGAGTGCATACTTTTCTGCGCATAGTTGGGAAATTGTAAGAAAAATTCTTGGAAAAATGCTTGATCACTATATTAACAGCCTGTTTTTTCAAGTATAACAAATTTGATATGGCAGCCTCACGATTAGAAACACACAAGACAAATTGTTGAAGAGGATTTTGTTTCAAGCATATTTTTGTTTCAAGCATATTCTTTGTGTTGTTTTTTCAGGTGGTGCTTACATTCCTCCTGCAAAGTTAAGAATGTTGCAACAACAAATTGAAGACAAGAGTGGGTAAGTTGTTGTACTAAATCAATTCATTGCCATCCATGTTTTTCTGTAGATAGTCTGGTATTGTATGAAACATATGTATGAATTACGTCAAATGAAAATGTGAAAATTTTATAGTGCTGAATATCAAAGGATCAGTTGGGAAGCTTTAAAAAAGAGCATCAATGGTCTCATTAACAAGGTTCTTACTACATGATATTATAATTTCATTGCTATTTTACTGTTACTTCATGCAGAATATTTTTATAATATATACTGTATGTATACTATAGAGAGGAAGTAATTTGTGGCATTATATTATTGCAGATTGTATAATTATATATAAAACTTATTTATCATTAACCAAGCTTCATGATATGATATTTGAACCTGCAAGTTGTAATTCAGTGAAAAGAATATTGAGAAACCAGAAAGAGTGAACATTGGGTGATATGCTGTAAACTTCCAATTTAAATTTGCTACTAGGTAAATATTTCTAATCTGGGAAATATTGTGCGAGAATTATTCCAAGAAAACATTGTCCGTGGAAGGTAAGTACTACAGGTGTATATGGCTAGATCGAACAGAACAGTTATTGTGCAATTAAAGTCTCTATACTGCACTCTGTGGACCAGTGTGGTCTATAACCCATCCAGCAGGGTACACCAAACATAGCTGATTCTGTTTTATTTATTTTATGGTAGAGGTCTACTTGCTCAGGCTATTATCAAAGCTCAATCCAGTTCTCCAACTTTCACTCATGTCTATGCAGCCTTGACAGCTGTTATCAATACCAAGGTAATATTTTTTTACTTTTTCCTAGTTTTTGGTGGCATTTAATAGACTGTCATTGAGTGTTTACAGTAGTAATGAGCTCTATGGCCACCTCTAATCTATGGTTATGACACTGTACAGCTCGGTACAAAGATCTGTTATGCTGTCATCAACTACCAGCTGAATCTTATAAATATCATATAGCACTGTACTAAACTTTGTAGTTTCCAAAAATTGGTGAACTTATACTGAGGCGAGTTATTTTGCTGTTCCGGAGGTCCTACAGAAGAAATAACAAGGTGTTTATTGGATATGTATCTTAAGGCAATGTACTGTATTGTTAAAACATTTTGATGTACAACATATTTAACCATCCATGTTCATCCTGTGAAACTTGCTTAGGCCATCTGTCTGTCTGCAACAAGATTCATTGCTCATTTGGTCAACCAGGAAGTGGTAAGTCTAAGTTGTTAATCAAATATGGTTTACACCACTTTTGAAATTCAGTTCAAAATAGCATCTGAAACTACAGTTTTGCTGGTAAAGCTTTTGTCATTTATTTGATATTTGTTATGACTGCTATTTTGTATTTTGGAAATATTAATCTAAAGGGGGACCAAAGGTTTCCATAGCCCAAATAATCCAGTAGTCCAAGAATCCAATGGCGAACTGTCAATTTCCTGAGTTACAAGTGATGACATCACTCAGGGATGAGAAGATGGCTGTGAGCTAACAAAGTGCAAGAAGGCAGGGTGACATGTAAATTAAATATAAAATGTTGGGTGATTCCTAAAAAAATGCAAGTTTTATTTTTGTCCAACTTTTGAGGACGTTTATAGCTGGCTTACAACATTGTTGTTTAGTTACTAGGTATTACCTTTTATATTAATAATATTTACCTAGGAATTATTGCTTGGTCTACAGATATAATTCCATAGTACAGTAGGAAATTGAATGAGTTAATTCCATGCTGCAGTTCTTTATTTCATACTGTACATAATTATTCATTGCCATTGTTTAGGCTCATGAAATTTTAGCCCTCGAAATTCTTACACTACTCCTTCAGACACCAACAGATGACAGTGTTGAACTTACGGTGAGTTATCCAACAAGCCTATTTAAGTACACTCCCATAAGGACTGACTGCTTTTACTAAAAAAATAAATATTTTTCAATGTTCCAGATTGCTTTCCTCAAGGAATGTGGAATGAAATTAACCGATGTGTCACCACGTGGAATAAATGGTGGGTTATTTTATATTTATAATCATATTATATTTCAAGGTCGCATAACCCCATATTCTTAACAATATTGAACAGAATTTTTTCCCTGGGCCTGGGAACTTTAGATTGGTTCTTGCTTGTTTCTAAGTTTCTTTACAGACTTTTCACGGACTTTGTCTGAGTCTATTAGCTTAATGCATGATTCTAGAAAATAGAAACCTTGGCAAGAATAATTTCGTAGCAAAAAATTAATTTTTTCCCATGCAGCTGTATTTGAAAGGCTACGTAACATTCTGCACAATTCTGAGATTGAGAAACGTGTCCAATACATGGTAGAAGTGATGTTTGCTGTGCGAAAAGATCATTTCAAGGTACAGTATGATCAGTTTAAAATTATACATTTTTACCAGTTCAAGAAATCCCAGAATACTTTCAGATGTGACATGCTATCAAATATGCCATGCTGACATCTTTCCTTGCATGTCAATCTTGTTTGTTACATAGGACCACCCCGCAGTTGTACCTGAGCTTGATGTTGTTGATGAATCTGATCAAATCACTCACCTTCTTCGGCTTGAAGAAGCTGGAAAGACTGAGGATATACTGAGTAAGGTTTGCACAGGCATGCAGCACAGTATGGCATAACACAGCCGAGTCTACCAGTACAACATTGCCACTGAATGACACAACATACTGTAGCATACTAGTTATACAGTATAATATGTTGTTGCAGTACAACACATAGCTAACTGGCCCACAACACTTTCCACTGCATCATAGCACGCTCCACTATATCACAGCTGACAGCACAGTCCACTGTATAACAACACAGTCCACTGCATCACAGCATACAGTCCACTGCAACCAGCACAATCCAATGGACTGTGCTGTGATGCAGTGGACTATACTGTGATTCAGTGGACTGTGCTGTGCTGTGAGCCTGTGCTGTGCTGTGCTGTGCTGAAGTGAACTGTGCTGTACTGTGATATAGTTGACTGTAATGTGATGCACTGGACTGTGCTGTGATGCACTAGACTGTGCTGTGATGCAGTTGACTATGCTGTGCTGAAGTGAACTGCCCTGTGATACAGTGGTCTGTGCTATGCTGCAGTGGACTGTGCTGTGCTGCAGTTAACCTAAACGTCAGGCATTTATGTGGGAGGAAAAGGGAAGGAGGCAGTGCAGGCTGTTAAATGATGTGTTGTGCTGCAGTGGACAGTGCTGAAGTGAACTGTACTGTACTGTACTGTACTGAAGTGAACTGTGCTTTGATACAGTGAACTGTGCTTGCAGCACAGCATGGTCCACTGTAGCACAGCACAGTGCACTGTAGCACAGCACAGCACAGCACACTACAGCACAGCATATGGTTATGGCAAACACAGTTAAGCACAGAGGCTCGTGTTGACCCTGTTAATGCAGCAGCCACAGTCAGCTGCAGCACAGCACAATGTAGTATGGAACAGCAGAGCATAGTAGGTGTAAGATAGCTCAGCAAAACAAACTACAACATACTGTAGCACAATAACTAGAATCATTTGAAAGTAGTTTGACATGTTTATTTTTAGATATATTCAAGTTCGACCCAGACTACCTGGCTAATGAGGAGAAATACAACCAGATAAAGAAAGGTATTGTATAAGGTTTCGAAGTAGGCTAATATGTAAATGTTCTTGAGAAAGGGTCTGCAGTTATTAATTTCTGTTTACTGTATCTCATAGGATTACTTGGAGAAGATGACTCAGATGATTCAAGTGGAGATGATGATGATGATGATGAATCTGATGATGAAGCAAGTGATGGGAATGAAGAAGGTATGTACATTGATCTTAAAGTTGTTCATACCTTATGTGTCGAAAGTGACTAAATAGTCTCGCAACCATGAAATGGTTTAGTCAATTGACACCTTGCTTTCTTTTCCATGGTGCAATTTTAGAGGAAAGTGAAAAAATGGACATTTTGGACCAAACTGAAACCAACCTGGTGGCCTTGCGTAGGACAGTGTATTTGACCATACAATCCAGGTTAGCTGGAACTATACTGTATATTGTACCATGCAAAGATATATCTGGTACCACACAATAACATACATGCAACACACCATACTAAACTGAAATCTATTTTTCATTGTGGTATTTATGTATTCTGTTATTTTTATTTTCAGTTTAAATTATGAGGAATGTGCACATAAGATGATGAAAATGCAAATCCAGCCCAGTCAAATGGTAACAATAGCAAATTCGATTTTGCGAATAGTTCCTTTCTTGCGTTCCGGTCGGCCTTTCTTTCTTTCTTTCTTCCTTCATTTCTTTCTTTCTTTCTTTCTTTCTTTCTTTCTTTCTTTCTTTCTTTCTTTCTTTCTTTCTTTCTTTCTTTCTTTC
>JAOTOK010100397.1:0-14660 GCA_025770025.1 Virgularia gustaviana | reverse complement strand
CGAGCTTCGCCATGACGGCTACGCTAAAAGTCGTTCCTCCCGAAGCGATACGTTTGACTTCATAACTCTGGATATATTTACCCTACAAAGCTCTACTTGATATCAAAACACTCAGCGAAGCAACCCGCTTCTTCTTCGAACGTCGTTGCTTAGGTACGACTGAATGGAGAAGCGCTATTGGCTAAAATTGTTTTGACACGTGACTGCAACACCAAGCGCGCATGACGTAATCCTCCTCCTTTTCAGACATAACGATTTTGTAGTTTGCCTTACCTTTCTATATTGATAATGGACACCAAAATGCGAGTCCGTCAACTTCATTGTATTATTACAGTGGCAATATTTAATAACCGATAGTTGCACACATCCAGCGCCACAGTCAAAGACATTATCTATCCATCTAGCCATGTTGAGTCTTGATACACAAAATAATAACCTTGCCTTTTTCGCTTTGAAAATTTTAACTAATAACAGCAAAAGCCACGGATATATCGAAGATGATCGTTTGGTGTCAAATGACAGCGACAGCGATTCCTTCCGAAGCGATACGTTTCGCTCGATAACTTTGGTTCTATTTGTCCTACATCAGTATACCTCGTATCAAAATATTCAGCAAAGCCTGCCGCTTCTTCTTCGAACATCGTTGCTTAGATACTAGTGAATTTAGACGCGCTATTGGCTATAATTGTTTTGACACGTGACCCCTGCCACGTGTGGTAATATACGATATATGACACTGCACGTGGCCGCGCTAATGGGGCAATTACGGGGCAATTGTGGATAATTTAGCACTCACGCGAAAACCGCAGGAAGGCACGCGGGCGCCTAATGTCCGCAATTTCTGGCCATGTTGCCGTTTGTGTTACGCCGCTAAACGTTTGCCTTTGCGTTTTTACGGCTAGACATGTCTGTGGTCGAGCAATGCGAACGTGAAACGGCACACCTCGACCATCAACCATTCTGGTATTTAGTTTATGAGGTTGTCGTTTCTTCAAGGAAGGTAAAGGCTTGAGTCTCAATGATAAAATAGTGGGAATGTCTTGCGACTACTAGTCTGCCCTAAACGTGAAGTTAAATCTCTTCGTTGAAAGGCTTCAAACAGCAACAGTGGGCGGCTGTTCAAAGTTTGGTTGGCTTAACCCAGGGTTAGAGGAAAATTGAATCAAAATGTCTGGCGCTTGTTTGTGGTGGAATAATCGTTCCTAGAAGTGGATTTTGAGCAAGCAATACTGACCCCACTACAGTAAAATAAAACATTGGGTTAATTTTAACCCTGGGTTAGCGCTAAACGGCTAATCCACCTTCGAACAACTCAGCTGTTTCCCTCGGAGTATAACTAATAAGTACTATTGTTATATACTTAGTGTATTGGTCGAGAGGTCCACGCATGGCGATGTTTACGCGTGGACTATAGGAGCGGACATCAAATGTCACAATTTGTCCTGGCAACGAGAGCTTGACAATCGCAGGAAGGTTCTTCAAGAAACAATAAATTATGGCTAGCCGGTTTGACCCACGCCCGGTAGACGATATTAGAGAGATTAAGTTTGACATTTACGACAAACGACAGGCACATGTTTTAACTTAATATTATTCCAACTCCATTTGTGTTTTGAAGTTGAAATACCTAAATTACTAACATAAGGAACGGCTGATTTTTTAACTAGTAAAGAATACGATTTATTTTTTTGCTGTTTAGCAGCGGGCGGAATCCAGAACTTACTTGCAATCTGATTAGCTGCAGCAGCGGGCGGAATTTTCCGATCTCTGACCATGGTCCAAAACGATTCCGTGATGAGGCAAGCAGCCTTACGCATGCCGTCAGACGTTTTAAGATGTTCTATGTACGAGTTCTTTCTTGAATATTGTTTGTCTGACTTCGCACCATGGCTATTATGTGCGATGTTGTCAAATTTGACTTGAAAAGGGCGATAAAAGCGTAATTTAAAATGTACGTAATATTAATGACGCGCGCTCGTGTTGCGATTATCTAATAAATCTTTTTAATCTTTTTATTATTTAACATTTTTATTAATTTGTATTTTAACACTACATAATATTCTCTGGTTATTAAACTACAACCCGTTTTTAACGGATAGCCGTTATTTCAAAAGCGGCTTGGCGTTTGTAACGGCTAGTGTGCCGTTAACGACAACCGTTAAAACAGATCGCCACATCCGTTAAGTTTTGGCGTACCGTTAAAACGCTGTCATAGCCGTTAAAACGGTATAGCCAAACCGTTTACCATCCGTTTACTATCCGTTTGGAATCCGTTTGCTATCCGTTATTTTGGTCGTTTTAACGATAAACCGTTAAAGTATGTTTTCCTGTGGAGGGTCACATAATATATAATATAGTTACACCTACTGCAGTTAAATTATTTAATCACTGTAGGGAAAGTGTTCGCTCCTTCCCAACAAAAATCAAATGATGCATGGCCAGTTCTGGGCCTGCCCACAAGTGAAATATGAAAAATATTGATATGCATATGATACGAAATGTTGGTCGAAACACATGCCGTGAAATATGTAACAAAAAAGGTCAAAGACTTACCTCTAGATGTTAGGATACTGTTAGCGGCCATTGCAAGACTTGATAACTCCACGTTTTCAACACTTGACAGTTCTTCTTCGTTGAGTGCATCTAATTGCTCAGTAGACAGCCCGTACATACTAGCGTAGTCCCTAATGGTAATGTTTAAGATCTCCTCCACCACTCCGGGAACTGTCATTGTCTTAATCTCACTCAAATCTTTGTTGAAAAACGCTGAGATGTTCTTCACCGTTAAATGGTCGATAAATATGTTCTTGTATTGCTTCACAAACAAAAGTTTGAGTGTCTTGTCGTTTAAGTTTTCCAATTCGTCCACAGGCAATCTTTCTAAGATTTTTCTCATAACTAGTGGCATGTTTGCATCAATAGAAGTGTCGATATTGTATGAGAGCAATGTCTCCTTGTATGTTTGTAAACGAGTAAGGTGGCTGTTAATGAAGAAGTTTTTATGGATTGTTTCCAAAATATGAAGTTGGGCATCCAATAAATCATCCAATGATAAATTGGACAGTTTTACCACTTCGTCGAAGGTAATATTGAATTCAACAGCAAATGCTTTACTTTTCGAGTAGATTCTTAACCTTTGCCATTCGCGCATAAACTTCTTTGTGACATCATTCAGTACCGTGGAGTCGTTCAGCAGTAATTCGTCATTCTTGCTTACGAAGACAAGATCCTCCAATTTTGAGTGTTTTATAGTTTTTATTTGGCCTGGAAGCATTGCAAAGTTTCTCACCAAATCAAAGTCAGAAAATGTTAAGTTTTTTGTGAATAAGCTGTGGAGGTTTACAAGTGGCCTTTCCGCCTTGCTTGGAGTGACTGCCATTAGCGTTTTCTTCATGAAGTTTTTAAGACCTTCATTTGGGCCTTAACACAAAGAAACCATAAACTGAATTAATGTGTGAATTGTTGTAGCACCCGAAAACCGCAGTCATTTTTGCGTTGTACATGCACCATATTTACTCATAGCACGTATTCGTGATTGGGGAGCTTCAAACAAGGATTATTGATAGAAAAAGCAATTTTGTGCTATATTTTTCTCCACATTATATAGATCCAATCTTTGTTACATTATGATTGAAAACTTCAGGTAATTCAGTTCCACCATCATAAGTTGAACAAATTAGTGTCGGTTGAATGATTCTGAGATTAAAGTATCCCAAATAGATAACGTGATTTTTGCGTGAAACGAAGACCCAAACTGGATTAAAAGTGGATTTTAAAAATATTGGGGGATCATATCAATTTCTGAGGCATCCGGTGAATTTGTATCCCAAATCCCTTACGCATTTGAAAGTTTGTCCTTTGTTTTCTATAAATGTTATAGCGAGAGAAGCAACATCTTCCTCGGTGGTCGCAACAACGTAGTATCTTAGCAGTTTATCCCCTTGCTAACTAGAATTCCTCGCTTTGCATACATTTCAAATTGAAAGTATAAAATAAAGTAATTTTAAGTTGGTCTTATAGTGTTATGTTTCAATACAACCTAAAGACCAACTCTCACTCACCCAGATGATGTCAGAGTGGCTATATTAAAACGCACCTTAGGTCTTATAAACTGTTCGGAATCGTGCATTTTTTTTACAAAGGCGCTATTTGGAGTCCTTGTTCCTCCGCTTGAAGCAAGAATTGTTAAGTGTCCGGAAAAACTATGTGCAATTTTTATCATCTCATAAGAGAAATAAGTGTTATGACAGCGCTGTAGTAAAATTTCAAGTGAATCTCAACACCCTATTTGAGCAATCTGATGCACAGCCTTCGAGTGGTGTGCAATCTGTGAGGCACAGACTTTGAGCAAATGGAAGCATACATAAGCACGACTGATAGCAAAGAGCTCAGTCGTCAGATCCAGACCCTCATCGTTTGAGCAATAACATTTTATTTCTACACCAAAGGCATACATTAATCGCATGATAACAAATAGGCAAACCATAGTTGAACCCTAAACCTAACCCTACATTTAACGCGAAACTTAACCGGGTGAACCTAAAAATGCTATCCTATACCCAAACCTTAGACTAAATAAGGAAGATGTAGATAAAAAAAGGGACAGACCTTGCTTGGTTGGTTGAATTGCATCAGATTCAAATAAATTTTTAAGTCAGCACTGCCATGGCATCTCTTTCTACTATGAGATGATGAATGTCGCATGTGAATTTTCATGTCAAAGACATTAAGCCGTTGTTTCGCTGGTTACGCGTCGCTAATTAGCCAGCCCAGAGGTTTACTCACCATCTTGCATTTCTTTAATGAATGGTAGAAACGTTTGCACATCCGAATATACACCGTAATGATTTGGTTCTGCACAACCTAAGCCCCAGCTCATGATTCCCACCTGTGTCCAAGTTCCATCTCGTTCACACTGCAAAGGTCCACCACTATCACCACTACATCCATCGGTGCCACCCTCTTCAAATCCAGCACAAATAAATGTATCGGGCACATTGCCGTTGTAGGAAACATTGCTATTACACTGTTCATGAGAAACTAAATCTACTTTCGCTTCCTTTAAATGCGGTGAGCGGCTTGGCTGCCTTTTAGGATCGGTGTCCCCCCAACCAGTGACGTAACAGGTATCTTTCTCTGAAAATTCTGTATTCGAATCTGGAAGACAACATGGACGAACCGTACTGCTATACGTAAGTGGTCTTTCAAGTTCAAGCAGGACAATATCATTGTCCCCTGGATCGACATTTCCACCCAAAATGAATTCCGGGTGAAAGTACGCTTTGAACGGCTGGATAAGATATTCATCCACATCGGTAACATTTAGGTAATGATCACCAACATGGTATGTATATTGGTCCAATGGAAACGGTTTCTCGTCAAAAAGAAAACAATGAGCAGCTGATAAAACCCATTTTTCACTAATAATACTTCCTGCACAATATTGTTGCTTGTCGTTACGGTCGATAAAGCTCACAATCCATGGCCAGGAAGACTGATCAGCTTCATTCCCCCCAACCACTCTTTTAGATCTGTGACGAGCTGTTTCTAGCGAGGAACGTACACCGCAAGTGGAGTACATATCTAAAATTAGAGAACCAATAACTGTGACATAGCTGAGGCAACATGTCAAATGGTGGATTTCGTTCATGTATTTCTCACTCTGGCTTACATGTGAAACAGTTAGGATTCGAGCCTGTGGATGAACCAGAAATATATCGCGGTATTTTATCGAGCGGCATAGCCACGGGGAATGTGTGTGCGGAGTGAAAATATTGGGAGAGGATTTCGATTGCGAGATTGTTTTACTATGTTTTACAAGAAATCGTGCATTAGCCAAAGATTGGATGACAACAAATAAAAACCATTAAAAAAGGATAAAATTCATGTGATCAGTTTTGTTACAAATGTGCGTATGATGATGAACTGTGAGTGTGAGGTTCTAACCGGACCTCATTTTTCAAAAACAGATTATATAACCAACAATAAAGAAAATATGCTTTTCCAAACTTTAACGGACATTTTTATTGGAAGTCATTAGTTGGATTCATTTTGGGCTGGCTGCGCCCTGATTTTACCACATGGGATGCATCACATGGCATATGTTTTTAGGGCCGATTCCATGGAGCGAGTTCTCCCGACTAGCCGAGGTGGGACAGTTTGGCCGATACCGTGGCGTTCCTCAGTAGTAATTCCTAGTAAAAACAATGTTGCAATTACATGGAAAACGGGTCAACTCACCTAGTTGGGACATCGGTTGTTGACAGCTGGGACAACTCGGCTATAGGTGGGACGAGAATCGTCTTACCCTTCATGTAATCGCAATTCGCCGAGTTTTCCCGGTTACATTGTAATAACTAATAAAGCATCAATTGCTTGTTTACATGTCATCGAAACTTTGGGAAGACGAAAGCAAGAACACTGACATGATTTTTCCGGCTGCTAGATTGCCATGTAATCGCAGGGAAAAACACAACTCGGCAAACTTTCCCTCCTCGGATACCTGAGACAACTCGGCAGTCAGCCCATGTATAATCAGCCCTTTAGGCAGGTGCGTTGCGTGTCTGTACAATGAAGTTAGTGGGACCGTTTATCGCTTGCTCATATAATTTCACCGTAAACGTGTACATGACACGAAATGGTTTATTGAAAATCATGATCTTAACAGCTATATTTAAAAAATGTCCCATGCCTGGACAGATTTGCAACAACGTGACGCCATAATGACGACACTGCATGGTTTTACACTGAGCTGACATCAACCAATAAACTGCACACACACGTAATAAGCATCGTTAAGTAATAGTATTATAAATATCGAAACTGTGATCTAATTTCTTCAGTATGGTGTGACAATCTATTATCTATCATT
Organism: Virgularia gustaviana; assembly: GCA_025770025.1. NCBI lineage: Eukaryota > Metazoa > Cnidaria > Anthozoa > Scleralcyonacea > Virgulariidae > Virgularia > Virgularia gustaviana. The sequence continues at coordinate 7,789 of JAOTOK010100397.1, read as the reverse complement.
ACAAATTTCAAAAATTGTGGTTAAGTTGAAGATGTATATGGAACTCGCGAACATAGGTGATCAATACATGGGCAGCACGTACACTGTACCGAGTGATGTTTCAATACTGGGCAACATCATGCAATCAAAACCGTAGTTTTACTAATTTGAAATGCTCTTTGTCATTGCTGTTAAAAAATTATTTCGCCTTGCCTAAATAAAAATTTAGCATAATTGGAATTTCCTATAGACCTAATTCGTAAATGGCGGCCATCAGGAGATATATTTTCTAACAATTATTCATGTGGTCACCAAAGGACGGAATATTTGTGTTCAAAGGAAAGAAACAGAAATTCTGCTATCAACATCAATGTTTAGTTTTTAGTTGACCCGTGCAGTTTCATAAATTTATGAAAACAAAGCCTGAAATCGCATACGAGCCTTGTTTCCATGCTGGATAAAATCTTCCTAGATTTTTCGCCCTGTATAATCGCTGAAGTCGGGATATCTCACTGGTTATGTTCATACATCACTATTCTTTCATATTGTGGACACTTTTTCTAGATAACCTGCTTTGTGGATGTTTTTGCAGCGTTTATTTCAACGATACGCATATCAGCCGCCATTTTTGAAATAGGTCTATACTTCGTTGTTTTTGTTGATAATACGCGTCCTTAAGCGCAGAAGGATGATAGACGTAGTCTTACCATGTAGGATTCTTTTAGTGGCCACAGCGAGACTTAATAATTCCACGCTTTTAACACTTGACAGTCTCTTTTCTTCGAGAACATCCACTTGCCCAGCAGAGAACCCGTGCATACTAGCGTAGTCTCTAATAGTAATATTCAAGATCTCCTCCAGGACCTCGGGCACGGTCATGTTTAACACCTCACTCAAATCCTTGTTGAAAAATGCTGAGATGTTCTTTACCGTTAACTGTTCGGTAAACACGTTCTTATATTGCCCCACAAACAAAAGTTTCAGAGTGGTCTCGTCGTTTAACTCTTCCAATTTTTCTACAGAAAATTCCCTTAAAATTTTTCTTATTACTAGTGACATGTTTACATCAATGGAAACGTCCATATTGTATGAGAGCAGTGTGTTTCTGTAAGTTTGCAAACGAGTAAGGTGGCGGTTAATGAAGAAGGTCTTGCGCAGTGTTTTAAAGACATCCAGTTTCGAGTCCAAGAAGTCATCCAATGATAAATTAGACAGTTTCACAACTTCGTCGAAGGTGATATTGAATTCAACAGCTAATTCTTTACTTTTGTAGTAGATTCTCATCCTTTTCCATTCGTGCATAAACTTCTTAGTGACATTATTCACAGAGGTGTCGTTCAGCAGTAATTCGTCATTCTTGCTTACAAAAACAAGATCCTCCAATTTGGAGTTTTTTAAAGTTGTTATTTGGTCTGGGAACATGGCAAAATTCCTAACTAAATCAATTTCAGAAAATGTCATGTTTTTTGTGAGTAAGCGGTAGAGATTTACTAGTGGCCTTTCCATCTTGTTCGGACTGATCTCCATCATCACATTTTTCATAAAATTTCCAAGATCTCTGTTTGGACCTAAAGAGGAGGAATTCATGGAATTGATGATTTTTTAAATGTTATAATTGTACTATGTTTACAATATACCCGTGGTATAGAAAGAAAATAAACAAACAGACAATTTGCAAATAGCAATTTATCCCCGGGCATCTGTCCCCCACGTGAGAAGCGCGAGATTTGTTGGAGAATTTGGCTAGACTTTCTCCCATCAAGGTTCACCCAAGCCTCACTCACTACTAAATTGTCCCATGATTAAAACAGAAACCCTGTAGGATACGGGCGAAGTAACAGGCAGGTTAATTAGTAAACTTGTCGATAGTCACACCGAGTAAAGTGCATGTTTACTTACCATCCTGAATTATTTTTATGAATGGCAAAAACTTTTCCACGGCTAAATAAACACCGTAATGATTTGGTTGTGCACAACCTAAGCCCCAAATCATGATTCCGACCTGTGTCCAGGTTTCATTATGTTCACACTGCAAGGGTCCACCACTATCACCATAACACCCATCAGTGCCACCCTCTTTAAATCCCGCACAAATAAATGTGTCGGGTACATTGCCTTTGTAGGAAACATTGCTATTACACTGTTCATGCGAAACTAAATCTACTTTTGCTTCCTTTAGATGCGGTGAGCGACTTGGATGCTTATCTGGATCCGTGTCCCCCCAACCGGTGACATAACAGGTATCCTTCTCTGAAAATTCCGTGCTTGAATCTGGAAGACAACATGGACGAACCGCACTGCTATACGTAAGTGGTCTTTCAAGCTCAAGGAGAGCAATATCATTTTCCCCAGGATCCACATATGTGCCAAGACGATATCCTGGATGAAAGTAGGCTTTGGATGGCTGGATAAGATATTCATTGACATCAGTAACATTTAGGTTATGATCACCAACATGATATGTATAGTGCCCCAACGGAAACGGTGTCTCGAAGATAAGGAAACAATGTGCTGCTGTCAAAATCCATTTGCCACCAATAATGCTTCCTGCACATTGTTGCTTTTTCTCATTATCAATGAAGCTCACCATCCAAGGCCAGGACGACGGAAGAGCTTCACTCCCTCCAACCACTCTTCTCGATCTGTGACGAGCTGTTTGTAGCGAGGAACGTACACCACAAGTGGAGTACATATCTGAAAATAGAAAGCGGCTTGTATATTAATTATCTCCAATGAAGCCAAGATTACCGATATTAACATGGCGAAGGTATGTCATATATAGAGGATGTTGCGTGTGAATTTCTTAATACATCGTGTTTGTACAAATTTTAAATTTAGTAGTTCGATATATGGATATCGTAGAAATAAACAGACGGCCTCCATGCTGTGTCTACAATCAGACAATCAGGATAGTCACTACAAAATGGCGAAAAAAGCCAGCTAAAAGCTGAACTGATCATTTCATTAGAGGCATAGAGAATCAGAGATCTAAACTCAGAAAACTGAAAACGCTTGGATAGCACGGGAAAAAATTAGAACGCTTTTAATAGACCATTTTAAAAATGACGTATTTGCGGAGAAAGGTGATGCTACAAGCAATGTGATTGGCTTGCGTTATTGACGGGCCAATCACATTGCGTGTAACCTCGCGTTTTCCACAAACTACGTCATTCTTATAAAAGGGTCTATTGGATGCTAAAATTGTTAGTGTAAATTACCGAATCCTGGCTTGCCTGCTTGTTCTGCCATCTTGCGACTCATCGCTTTTTAGAGGGCAAGATTGACACAAATTCAATTTATTTAAAATATCACAGCATACTGCAAGTTAACCAGTCTGACATGTAGTTAGTTCATTTTGTAAATGTATTTGATCAAATTAAAACAAGTTTGTAGTGCAAAGGTACGTGGACTAGACCCGACTCTTTGAATGAAATCTTCGGCGTATGAGGCGGGTGGGGCAGTGAGCAGTGTATGCTGTAAGTTGAAGATTAGGCAAAATGTTCGCACACCCCAAAGAAAAAGCAACATCTTCAATATACCGATGGCAAAAACGTAAGGGTCACAGCACAGACACATTTGTATCGTTATGTGATATTAGGTAACAATTAGCGTTCTTCAAACTCGCCCAACGTCATCTTCCAAAAGCAACGGCCTTGGCCAAAAGTCTTTGGAAGATTATAATTTTTTTCTCTCTCTTCACTCACCATCTCGCCGTTCAATGCTGCACTTTACACCAGAGAATAGTGGCCCTTTGGGCGACGACACAGCAGCAATTTATTTTAAACATGCCATGAACAATAACATTAAATGGATGATCAGGGCGTACAGAGGAGGGACTACCTATGTAGCTAGACAACCAGAACTTGCACGGGTTTGCTTCATCCCATAAACTTTTGGCCAAGACGAAAATAACCGTTAGCGGGCAGCATACCTTGCGATAACTTGATGTAAATATGAATGTGATGGATCTTAATTGAAACAAACTTGTCGGGATTAGAACCTTATTATAAATCTAGCTTTTCCACGTGAAGCCAACTTGGTATATCCTGTAGACGGTATACGTCATGGGTATATATACTAAAGTCCTCTTTGACGAAATCGATAAAGAGGCCATATCCGGCATGAAATAACTCGTCGTTGTATGTTGGGATAATCTAGTTGACCTAGTACAAGGTACGTGCTGCGATCTACTATTAGCTGGCAAAATAATGCAAAATTAGTTAGAAGGAAAGTGAATTATCCCTATAATAGATAACTAGAATGAGTTGCAGCTTCTAAAACAACTTAATACTTCTTTCATTTAAGACAATACTAATTTCTATGTATATAAGAGTTTACAGAACATGATTGAAAGTAGTCTTACCGTGTAGGATCCTGTTGGCAGCCATAGCAAGACTTGATAACTCAACGTTTTCAACACTTGATAGTCTTTTTTCTTTGAGTACATCTGATTGCTCAGTGGACAGCCCGTACATACTAGCATAATCTGTAATGGTAATGTTCAAGATCTCCTCCAGGACCTCGGGCACTGTCATGTTTATCACCTCACTCAAATCCTTATTGAAAAATGCTGAGATGTTCTTTACCGTTAACTGTTCGGTAAACATCTTCTTATATTGCCTCACAAACAAAAGTTTCAGAGTGGTCTCGTCGTTTAACTCTTCCAATTTTTCTACAGAAAATTCCCCTAAAATTTTTCTCATTACTAGTGACATGTTCACCTGAATGGAAACGTCGATATTGTATGAGAGCAGTGTGTTTTTGTAAGTTTGCAAACGAGTAAGGTGGAGGTTAATGAAGAAGGTTTTGCGCAGTGTTTTAAAGACATCCAGTTTCGAGTCCAAGAAGTCATCCAATGATAAATTAGACAGTTTCACAACTTCGTCGAAGGTAATATTCAATTTAACAGCAAATTCTTTACTTTTGTAGTAAATTCTCAACCTTTCCCATTCGTGCATAAATTTCATAGTGACATTATTCAGTACCGTGGAGTCGTTCAGCAGTAAATCGCCATTCTTGCTTACGAAAACAAGATCCTCCATTTTCGAGTGTTTTAAAGTTTTTATTTGGTCTGGGAACATTGCAAAGTTTTTAACTAAATCAATATCGTCATATGTCATATTTTTCGTGAGTAAGCGGTGGAGATTTATTTGTGTCCGTTCCGTCTTGTTTGAGTTGACCTCCATCAACATTTGTTCCATGAAGTTTTCAAGATCTTTATTTGGCCCTTTAACGCAAGGAAAACGTGAATCAGACTCCAAATGTTAAAACCAAAGGAGAGTTATGGCTGTCTATTATGTTGTGAACAATTTTTGAAATAATAATAAAAATATGGTTGTAGGCTTGTGGCAATGTGTGTTGTTTTATTGATCTGCATGGTAATAGCACATTTTGACGGCATGTGCACACACTCACATCAACTAAACACGAAACCAACACGAAAATACGCTTAACACGAAATATATCAAGAAATAGCCTAACTCGAAAAAAAATCAACAAAGAAACATTAATACCCTAATACTTCTATTCACATCTTAAGGTGTTTTTGTTGAAGAACTGGGTTTGAAAATGTCGGGGGGGGGGGAGATGGAAAATACAAACTGTTTTGAGCGTAATTTGTCGTGAGATAATGCTGGACGCACGTAAACTCACAGCACTTTTCGCATAAAAAAGTAAAAAGCGTGACCGATAGATTAACAAACTAGTGAAGGAATAATTTTGTACAGTTGCGTTATCAGATCGTGCATGTAATGTAGGGCGCATTTTTTATATTATCTTTAAAACAATAAGGAGTTGTATCTAGTGGAAAACCCTAATCCTGCACCTTTCGAGTCTGTTTCAGTAAAAGTTAACTAATTTTGTCAGATCCGAAACAATTATTGGATGAAGGACATGACAGAAGAATACTCAAACGCATGCGGCAGAACAACATCGAATCCGACAAAACTGGGTCAAGATGTGAAGCGGTCTTAACTGCATGCGGTCGAAATTTTGGCATGCGAACGTGCAACACACCCACTTTTTTGTAGTAACGTGTCAGTAGTTCACTTACCGTCCTGTATTCTTTGGATGAATGGCAAAAACTTTTTCACGGCTAAATAAACACCGTAATGATTTGGTTGGGCACAACCTAAGCCCCAAATCATGATTCCGACCTGTGTCCAGGTTCCATTATGTTCACACTGCAAGGGTCCACCACTATCACCATAACATCCATCAGTGCCACCCTCTTCAAATCCCGCACAAATAAATGTGTCGGGTACATTGCCTTTGTAGGAAACATTGCTATTACACTGTTCATGAGAAACCAAATCTACTTTCGCTTCCTTTAAATGTGGTGAGCGGCTTGGATGCTTATCAGGGTCCGTGTCCCCCCAGCCAATGACATAACAGGTATCATTCTTTGAAAATTCCGTGCTTGAGTCTGGAAGGCAAACTGGGCGAGCAGCACTGCTATACGTAAGTGGTCTTTCAAGCTCAAGGAGGGCAATATCATTTTCCCCAGGATCCACATATGTACCTAGACGATATCCCGGATGAAAGTACGCTTTGGAAGGCCGGATGTGATATTCATTGACATCGGTGACATTTAGGTTATGGTCACCAATATGATATGTATAATGGTCCAACGGGAACGGTGTCTCGAAAATAAGGAAACAATGTGCTGCTGTCAAAATCCATTTGCCACCAATAATGCTCCCTCCACATTGTTGCTTTTTCTCATTATCAATGAAGCTCACCATCCAAGGCCAGGACGACGGAACAGCTTCACTCCCTCCAACAACTCTTCTCGATCTGTGACGAGCTGTTTGTAGAGAGGGACGTACACCACATGTGGAGTACATATCTGAAAATATGAAGCGAGGATTCTCAATTATGACAAAGCCCAGGCCCTTAATGGGTTTAATAGGTGCACCCCACGCGAGACGCTATATACGCTAACTTATGATAGGAAATTAACGATGCATTTTATTATGCACTTCATAATTAATGTTAATTGATGTTATCGCTACTTTTATCTTTTTAGTATCAAATATAGGCTTTTATCGTTTTATTATATTTAATCCTGACCGCGCATCATCTATCTCGTCAAATAAATATTTTAAAGGTAGCTCGCTATATTTTCAGGAAAGTTGTTGGCTGTAGCTTGAAAGGCAGTATTCATCGGCAGTAGGACCCCTATTTTTTTATTTCATTAAACGTTCTGTAACTATCTTTTAAATAATATTTAAAACAAAAAATGTATTCCCAGAAAACATGTTTTAGTGGCTACATTAAAAGGCTGAACCGACATATTTTTTTTAATTGTCTTAAATATTTTAAACATCGTTACAAAACGTTTTGGTGAAAGAGGAAATAGGGGTCACTTGCCATATTGCCGGTAATAAACGCGATAAAAGTGTAATTGGTGGCCATATTGAATCGTCATAGTACCATAGCAAAGTTGTTTAGAATAATTAATCCCTAGTAAGATACTTGACAATAAGTTAATCCATCAACCATCAGCTGTGAAGTTTTCTTTCTTAAATACTGCTCATCAAAATTACAGCTAACTACTCTCCTGAAACTATTGCGAACCACCTTAATATCTGTTTGCATAAAGCCGTATTAAACCTGATTAAACCATATTGTATTGCCTTTTGACGTTTAATTTGATCAATGTGCCCCGGCGGTATAGTCGCGGTAGCTTGTCGTTTACTGTTGTTGTTTTCAAACTTTCTGTTTCGCGTTAATTTAAAGGGCATGTCCAGTCGGTTCTGCGCATGTGCAGCTAGGGGTCCCCAGATGTAAACATTCACCCGAATTTGAC
>JAOTOK010100286.1:0-14666 GCA_025770025.1 Virgularia gustaviana | reverse complement strand
ATGTCTACTGGGGTAAGGGACCTTGGTTGGGGCATTACGGCCCTGTTGTCCTTTGCCTGTGTATAGAATTTTTTCTTGTAATTGTTTACACAAAACATAGTAAATAAATAAATAAATAAACAACTCACACAGCATATCAACAGCAAGAGGTGCCACTCCACTACAGCTCATGTTTACACACAGGCACCCGGCTGAAATTAATCATCTTTAGTTGTACTCTACACCATATCCTAGTGCCTCTGTGGAGGTTTTGTTAAGCAACAGGCAAGCCCTTCCTCTTGTGCAAGTGCAACCATCTGATGCTATATTGGCAGCAGACAAACTTGAAGAGCTTAAGAATGTGGTTAATCCTCTAGCGCCCCATCAGAAGAGAAAGGCGAAGACCTATACAGACAAACTGTTCACTTTGTTGGAAATGTTTTGATTAATCTCAGCTAGCTGGGCAAGAACTTCCCATGTGAAATCAAACACCAAAGTCAGCCCAGCCGACCGGGCTGAAAGTAGTCCCTGAGTTTTATAACTCTAGACATTAGACTACTGACTAGTAAAGACAAAAACAAAGTTATTAATGTATCATTATCCACATTCATTGCAAATTAAATAGTGTTCATTGGTAGGGGCACCAAGCAACACCATTAGCAACTGAGCATCCCAGAAATTTGAAACCGCTATGGTGTCATACACTGTTGTTGTTACAAAAATATTATTGTATACTAATTATTATTAAAGTGTAGCAAAAAAATTTGCATTTTTAAACAAATACAAATTAAACAACATACAAACAAAGTGATATGGTAGGAGTATAAAGAATCTTAATTTTGTTCCAAGCTCAGCACAGACAAAAGCAGTAATCTTCTTCATCCTTTGTAATTCTGAGTCTTCGCTGATTGGCTAACATTTTAGCGGAAATGATCTCACTTCCTCTTGTTAAATTGTCGAGCAGGGGGAGCAAGTTTCAGGATTTTTGTTTTGAAAAGTTATTCAATGCAAAGCCGTATAATTTTGCAAAAAAATACGACGTACGCGCTCAATAATTTTCCGTGTGTTGGCAAGATGTAACCTTATACAACACTCGAAATCAACATAAAAGGTAAGCAGAACAACAATATTATTTGTTTAAATGGTTCTGTGATGGTTTTCACTCCGTCTAAGCATGACAAAACAATTTCAATACCCATATATCTTATGCTGTTTAATGTTTTCTTGAAAACGAGAAGAATTACATTGTGTGCAGCAGAAGTAACCGACATGTAATCAAGGTCTCCGATATTGTAGCCTACCCTTTGTGAGTCTCCTATAACAAAATTGTTTACGAGACGACTGTTTCGAAGTGTCGATCCATACACCACAAGCTGGGCTATGAGCCACAAATTTTGTAAAATTAAAGAGTTTTTTGCATAGAAATATTAAAATCCTGAGATTCACGATTAACACCGTGTATACGGCGCTATATTACATATGCCTATAGTTTACTTCACCCCCGTAAAACTTTATAAATCGGCGTGGCTATTAACAAAGGAAGCAGAGGTAGCTAGCAAGTTTCTGTCGTCTTATAAGAAATCAATATTTCGGACTCACTCATTGACAAAGTAAAAGTTGCAGCCTGCATGGTCGATACATGCTAAATATAGTACTATTACTAATAGTACCAAACAAAGTCATAAAACTTACCGACATGCATGAAAAACGGTATTACCTTTCCTAAATAGTCATGTACAATGTGCTGTATATCCATCCACAAACTACAGCATCTATAGTGAAGCTGGAAGTATGATAACTCTACCCTGGAGTAGTGAAGTTGATTATACAATTAAAAACTCAAGGCGAAGGACAGTGGGCCAACGATTCACATAAAAACGCTTTCAATTTTCGCAAAAATCAATGACTCGCGAAACCCATCTTCGGTTTGACCAATCCACTTTTATACATGTCATGTGTATGTTCGGTGTAATAGTGTTATACAGAGTCGAGAAATAATATGCACATATCCAGCACATCGCATGTAGTTTCGACGAAAACGGAAAACAGCAAACACATTTTTTTTCACGGTGAAGTCGAACATCTCGTTCCGAACCAATGAGCGTTTCTTCTGTATTATGCTTGAAGTATAACTTTTTATCATCAAGATTTTCCGCTCCTTGTGTCCAACGAACAAATGTGTCGTTTGCACTTATTACATATGACAACGGTCTCCATTGGAAAAAATACTCAGGATCAAACACAATACTATCAATCTTTTTCTCGTCACTTTTGCACTCTTGGACTGACCATGCGTGCTGCTAGACTGCTAGCTGTCATCGAATGTTGACTCAACGTAACTAAACAGGCCTGACCGGATATTTTAATCACGTGACCAACGCACAAGCATGACATAACTACCAATTACTGGCAACTTTTGCCACAATTAACTCCTATTTAAATTATTGTGTAGAAACCGTGCCTTGTGTGGTTTTCACTTGGTAATTAAAATATATGCATCATGGACGCAATAACAGAAGTTAATACATCCCATGTGGTTTGGTAAGTAAATATTCACTCGTAGTCTGAGGGTTACTTCTCTCTATGTTTATTCCACGAATTAGGATTTGGATGAAAAGGCGAACCATGGTGCATTCCGGGTTTTTGCACCCAGGGGCTAACGACTGCTGAACTACTGTGCATGACTGATATAAATTATGAAGATGTACATATATATATATATATATATAACATTCAGATAATATTCAGAAAGGTACCATTCCGCTCTATAGTCGTCCAAGATAGAGTTTACCTTTGTAATGGAGCACCGCTTCAACTTTACCCATGAACAAGAGAGGATAATCAACTTGGCTAAACAAGGATATAACCTTTTTATTTTTGGAAAAGCCGGTGTTGAAAAGACCATTGACTGTCCTGGCAATAAAGGAGACATTGACAGCCAAAGGACAGAATGTCCAAATCGTTTGTTCAACTGGGATTGCCGGAAAGCTACGATGGTGTGGCGAGAACGCGCATTCAGACAGAATTGCACTTTTAAACAAGTTGCCAACACAACCATGTTAATTTGGGATGAAGTATCGATGTCTAGTGCACGAATTTTAGAAGTTGTCAACCAAATGCATCAGAAGGTATCCCAGAACTCTCTTGCATTTGGGGCAATTCAAGTTATTCTTGTAGGTGATTTCTGGCCGCTAAAACCGATACCTAGTCAATTCGACGAAGGAAAGTCAATCTACTTGTCCGAAGTGTTTAGTAAGGTATTTCAACACCACATTGAGCTGACCAAAATTGTACGACAAGGAGAATCAAAGGACCGTTTAAAGAAGTTGTTGACTGAATTGCAAAATAGTGAATGTAGCGAGGAAGCAGAAAAATATGCACAAAGCTTAGAACGGGAATACACTCTAAAGGAAGGTGGTGCCAGCCCTGTACACATCTATTTTAAGAAATTCCATGTTGAAATCCACAATGCCAATGTACTGGCGAGCCTTCTTGGTCAGTTGGACGTGTTGGAAAGTATCGACAATGGTAACACATGTCCGTTGGAGAAAACAGTGCCCAAAACCCTATCGTTGAAACTGGGATGTAACATTATGTTGAATGACATCATGAACGACCAGTTAAAGAATGGCTTTCAAGGGAAATATATTGGAAAAGAGAAGAGCAACGATAATGTTCTATTGGCGCACTTTGCGAAATTTGGCATTGTATAACTTAGATACAGAAGAACGTTAGTTACGACAAGGCTGGGGAAGATCTTGGTTCCCGTACTCAATTCCCTATAACGTTATATTACGCGATAACAGTACATAAATCGCAAAGTTTGACACTCAAGTTGATTGTCGTCCATTGCGCCAAAGAATTTATACCTGGTTTGACGTAGCCATATACATAGTTCCATCTCAAGGTAATCTTCCAATAATTGGTTTTCAGGGAACATTTTGGTTACAAACACCGCCTGAGTTGGAGAGTCTGGTGACATCTTGCGCAGGCAGAGGTAACTCTATCTTGTTGCAGATGGTATCCACTTGAAACCAGTTTTACTGAAGATGGACATGCAGAAGATAATGACATCCTGAATTTTCAGTCCGCATCTGAAGCAGTATGGCGTACCTGATGACAACGAAGATATCGAAATCGATGGTAATTTACAGAGTGACTACTATTGTCAACCCAACGAATCAGCTACAGATAAACTTGAAGATACATCCACCAATGACATTCAATATGGAATCGTTCCTGAGCTCTATCACCACGCACCTAGACGATCCATACACTCAATCCATCAACCCGACAAAGCATTTACATGCATTCCAGCTTTTGTCAAACATCATCTGGGTTTGCATTGCTATATTGTTTCAAAAGAACACATAGATGAATAACGAAGGGTTTATTATAAGTAATACCATGGTTTTTAAGAATATAGTGATTAAATCTCCCGCAAATCGAGGAATGTTTGTGAAATGAATGTTCGTGATGTGAGCAATACGCAAAAACAGAGGAAAATAAGGGAAATAAAAACAAATGCTGAGAAAGCCCTCTGGTTTTTGGAATCTTTTGGGTTCAAATAGACAAATTATCAATAACTGATACCAACACCAATGCTAATATCAATATGTTATTTAAGGATTCTACTGGTAAGAAAGCATATCAATATCTGAGTGAAGAAGAAAAAGAGAATCTTAAACAAGTCCTTTATATAATGGATGCATTTTGTGTCAGCGATGCGGCTTACCATGAATTGTCGATGATAAATAAGGATGGCCTACCTCGTAGTTACCTAATAAAACAGTGTCGGGATCATGTAAATAAGCTTTCACACCATCACTAGAACACCAGGGACATGGCCAGGAGCACAATTGAGCTTTGAAGAGGAACTAGACAAGCAGCTACTAAAACAGGTAACCATTATCATTTAATTTTTGGTTGTTACTTAATAAGATAATTAACTGGACATTTTAGTCAGGGTGCCAACATGTGTGTCGTAACTGCAAATATGAATGTTACGCCATACATGCACATTCTATGTTATCACTTGTCCTTTTTCGTTGAAACGTCTGGTGTAAAAAAGTTCACCGGTCAAGGGGTGGAAAAAACAAATGATTTTTTGAGGAGAATCTACCACTTGAAAAGCAACAAATACGATGTTTGTAAAGATGGCCTGCTCGCAGTTAAACGGTTGGATGATTTGCAAGAGTATGAAAGAAAGCCAAGGGCTTACACCAAAAGAAATATGAACTACTGGGATGGAGAAATAAAAGAGGAACGAAGAAAGCGCCAACGTTTGAGTGTGACACCCAGAGAACTAGAGGAACATGATGTTGACAACTTAACTATTGAGGAAGTTAAAGAACAACTTAAGAGGCTAAAGTGTGGTACAAGATTAAAGTGCGCTGAAAAGCTTAGGCAGCTTCTAAAAGACAAGCTTTATGCTACACAATAGCCTAAATGATGGATTGATAGCAGAAACAGTTTTATTTACTCATACAGTAGTTCTAACTCAAATTATTTATATTACATGCTCTTGTTATAAAATAAACAGTAAGTTTTTCACAAACAGTTTGTGCCTTTATAATACTTCCATTTCTAGTATCATAATCCTTCGAACCTATTTTTTAATAGGTTTGTAGATGGTTCACAATAACGGACAGCTCCACCAAGCTGTTATAAATCCAGTTCCGCTGCTACCGGAGTGTAAAGAGACCACATTATCTGTCTCTAGCGAATATGAAATTGTTCTTGGGCTCTACCCTTCAAATGCATCGCAGAAATGTAAACGCTCATCGACGGAGTTGCACAGTAAACAGATATCTCTACCGAGGTGAATCGCAAGTACTGTAATAGCCTCAGCGCATACCAACCAGGTGTCAATGGAGATAATATCCTCGGCGCCTTCCGAGTTTCAATATAGATGTCCTCTGCCTCTACCGAGTTCCAAATTGGAGGTACCAGGCTAAAGGGCGGAAAGACATTAAAATATTCATTTGCCCAAGAAATAGTAAATCCATCAACTGCTGCAGCTTTTGGATCAGGATAACATGATAGATATCGTGGTAACTGTGTGTTGATCAATGAAGCAAAGAGGTCAATGCTAAAATTGTGGAAAACACCACAGACGTTTGAAAATAGATTTGTTCAATTGCCATTCGTGATCAGAGTGGTGCTTTCTGGACAACACATCAGCTAATATGTTTTTAGATCCCGGAAAGTAAACTGCTGTAATCCAGATGTCTCTAGGAATACACCACTCCCAAATATTCCTAGCTAGCTGCTCACAGGCCAGAGAATTTGGTGCCACCCAAGTGATTCAAGTATGTCACAGCAGTAAAATTATCTAATTCAAACTTGATGTGGATATCACACATATATTTGGCAAAGGGTTAGGGTCAAGCATATAAAAACAACATACAACTCCCTTACATTTAAATGCAGGCTACTCTGTTCTCGCATCCACAAACCCTGAGACTGTAATGACTCTGTAGTAGTGCAGGTTATGCACCAGCCCCGATACTAGCATCGGTCTGAAAGGTATAGGAAACAGAGGGATGACAGATTTTCCAAGAGGCATCCATTATATGTGCACTCCATCATTGCAGATCTTCTTTAGCCAAGGGTGACAAAAACACAAGTGTCTGAAAATCTTCTTTACTTTGTGCCAGGGCTTTTATTTTATCTCGTTCTAGGTTACAATAATGCAACCTGCCAAATTCTACTCCTGTTACAGAAGAGACAAGTTTCCCTACAACACTTGATATATACTGAATAGTACAAGTTTCCTTACTTAAAGCATCTACAAAAAGGGATTTAATCTTTTCTTTTTATATAACGGAAGGCTTACACTCATTCTGACACTGCTAATAATAAAGCCAAGGAACCATGCAAACTTTTTTCAATGTTATTTCTCACTTTCTTATGATCGTGCTATGAGAAATTAAAAGTAAGACTAAAATTTTCGTGATATACATGATTGAATCACCATGAAAACTGAAGGTAAAACTACCACCGGTATTCAACCAATTTGCTTCAGACTCTGATAATATGGTAATAGTATAATAATGGTCCCAATGATACCTTGCTATCCATTATGAATATTATTGGATTATTTATCAAGATATTGCAGCAAGTAAACTTCAACTGTCCTGCATTATCGTTTGAAAAGTTGATCTTAATGAACTTCCGATTTGGTCCACCACCGTCACAAATTGCATAGTAAATGCTAGATAAAAGACAAGATTATAGGCTTATTTTTTGAGAATGCCTTCAAAATTTCAGTGTTATATATCTGGAACACTCTTACTTGAACGCAGCTCTTTTCATCTGCATCACACCTTCCCAGAATTGTAAGTACAACGTGGTTGGTGGACATTATTTCGTTGGAAAATGAGCCAACGGGAAGTGACTGTCACTGATAAATATGAATTGGAGCAGATGCATTGCCAGGTCGACAGAAGTTTCACCTTTAAGACATGTTCATAATCTTACACGGTATTTATATAATTTAAAAACACTAATGTTTAATGAATTTACCAGTCTTGATGTTTTCCATTGTGTCATTGAACTGCCCCAGTGAAACCGCTCCTGTTAATTGATGGCATCCTCCTTTGACAGTCATTGGTAAATCTTCCTATATATTCAAACAGTCTAAAAAACACTGTAGTGTCGAGGTTCCACAAGAGATTTTTCTCGTTACCTGGATTTTCATTTCCTCTAGCACCAAGCCTCCCCAGTAATCTTCCTCTTTTAATTGTTGTCGCTCTGCCTCCCATTTGCACCATGCAATAATTGTCTCTGGATTCCATCCGGGCTTTTGGTCTACAGTATTTGTGTAATAACTTGAATATGGAATAAGAAAAGCTTGATAACCATATATATGTATAGATATATATACACATAATCTTATCTGATAGTATACCTGATTAGACGATTACATGGCAGTGTAATATATTCAAGCATGGAGTCCAATGTTTTTCGGCTCTTGCAGTAAATATCCAAGGCAAGTCTAACTACCCTAGGAATTATATAAATACTTATTGGAATAAGATTGTTGTGGGTATAACAATGTAACTAGCTGATTGCACAGACACGACCATACCTTGTGTCCCATCTATGACACTTCGTAGATTTTTTCCCATAACAATTTGGCTTCTGGTGTCATGCCTCTTGTGTCGATCCCACCAACAATTTCTCTCAGATTTGCCTCATCTTCATCAACAAACTCTACATCATTTCTCAATTCCTCAAGTAGTTTCAATTGTTTTTTTGTCTCGCTTTTTGCCTATTAAGCTGCCCTTCCAAGCCCTTTCGGGACAAATGCATCCTTTTGCAGTTGCTATACTGCAGCTTCTGCAAATGCAACATGGTATAACACATGAGTTATGAAATAACATATTTACCATTAACCTGATTTACATGCAGATACTGTACGGATCGCAATAAACAGCGCATCTAAATTTTTACAGCCAAATAATACCTTGTATCGAGAAGCGGTCTTCTTATCTCGTTTACATTCTCTCATCTTAGATAATAATGTGTCTGATTATCACCCCGGATCCAAGTATGCCAGATACAGAAATCAATTTCGATCTAGAAACAGGCACCTCGAGGAACTCATTAATGGTTCCTAACACTGGTTGTCCGAGGCAGGGAGTGGCTGTATTAATGAAGTCAATCGCAATATGAGACACGCATGGCCCGATCAAGGTTCATGTTCATATGATCTGAACTTGATGTCTTCTTGCGAGCCAATCTTTACAATAATTTAAAATGCCAACCGTCGGTTATCTACATGAATGCCGCTGGACTGTTCTTTCATCGAGACAACTGTCTGGCCATCAGGGTTACTATATTCGACAACCCAACCACGATGTTTTGCACACTATTCGCATATTTTTTTCAAACTTGTGTTGTTAAGTTACGCGATCAGCTGCCAGTCATGAGAACGTGCTGCCAGTCATGTGAACATACTGTCAGGTTGACATAAAACAACTGTTTTTGTGCATTGCGTCGAACACTCTTCACTTTTGTCTGCCAGATCTTCGTAACGCATTGACCCAATGACTGAGAACCGACTTTATCGCATCTGGCGCGGACTTCAAAATTGACCTGATGCCAATACAGAAGCCCCTTCTACATATTCGTAGTTTTTAAGTAGCCTGGAAGAAATTATCAAATGATTTCGGATGGTAGTAAAAAAACGGCTTAAACATTCATATCACATAACCTTTGCACAAAATTATTCAGAAGCATTTACATGGGTCACAGTTCTAACAGAAATAATAGGCAGCATTGCATGCCAGATCTTCCCATCCTGGAGAAGTAAACCCTCAGACTATGAGTGAATATTTACTACTTACCAAACCACATGGGATGTATTAACTTCCGTTGTTGCGTCCATGATGCATATATTTTAATTACCAAGTGGAAACCACACGAGGTGCGGTTTCTACACAATAATATAAATAGGAGTTAATTGTGGCGAAAGTTGCCAGTAATTGGTAGTTACGTCACGCTTGTGCATTGGTCACATGATTAAAATATCCGGTTAGGCCTGTTTAGTTATGTCGATTCAACATTTGATGACACAGTTAGCGGTCTAGCAGCATGCATGGTCAGTTCAAGTGCAAAAGTGATGAGTATTGTGTTCGATCATGAGTATTTTTGTCCGATGGAGACCGTTGTCATGTGGCAATAAGTGCAAACGACGCATTTGTTCGTTGGACACCTTTGATTTTAACATTTAAGGTGAGAAAACAACGTTCTTTCTTCATTTCTCTTTATGGCTTCTATATTTTCGATCGGCCGTTGACGTTATTGGCTGTTTCCGGAATTTTGAAACTGTCTTTTTCAGTCCTATTTAGCATTTCATTTTTATATGGATCTGTATTCCCTACAATAAGAAACATTCGAAATCACAATGTCGTTGGAACGGATACTGGTCAAGATGATTTTAACCAAAACTGAATATGGGCGACGGCCATATATCATCGCTCCGAGAGTTCTGTTGTCAGAGCCCGATTTATTGTTTTTGGTTTGTGGATCGTTGGAAATTTGTTTTTGATGCAATGGAGAGGAATATCTTGATGATAAAAAGTTATACTTCAAGCATAATGCAGAAGAAACGCTCATTGGTTTCGGAACGAGATGTTCGACCTCACCGTGAAAAAAACTTCGTTTGCTGTTTTCTGTTTTTGTCAAAACTACATGCGATGTGCTAATAATCAGCTTCACTACTCCAGGGTCAAATTGTCATACTTCCAGCTTCACTATAGACGCTGTAGTTTGTGAATGGATATACAACACATCATACAAGACTATTTAGGATTTCATGCATGATGTTGGAAAGTTTTGACTTTGTTTGGTACTATTAGTATTAGTACTATATTTAGCATGTATCGACTGTGCAGGCTAAAACTTTTACTTTGTCAATGAGTGAGTGCGAAATATTGATTTTTTATAAGACGACAGAAACTTGCTAGCTACCTCTGCTTCCTTTGTTAATAGCCACGCCGATTTATAAAGTTTTACGCGGGTGAAGTAAACTTATAGGCAATTATAGCGGTGTTAATGGTGAATCTCAGGATTTTAATATTTCTATGCAAAAAAACTCTTTAATTTTACAAAATTTGTCGCTCATAGCACAGCTTGTTCTGTATGGATCGACACTTCAAGACAGTCGTTTCGTAAACAATTTTGTTATAGGAGACCCACAAAGGGTAGTCTGCAATGTCGGTGACTTGGTGGCCTCTCAGCACGAGCATTATCGGTCATTGTTGATAATAATAAATAGTGCATCACTTCATAAAGTTCTGGAGTTTCTATGTAAAATGTTATGATAACTAAAATGAGAACTTACTTTGCAACAGCGTTTCCACAACCTTGGTTACATGTCGGTTACTTCTGCTGCACACGACAATGTGATTCTTCTCGTTCTCAAGAAAATATATTAAATAGCATAAGATATACAGGTATTTAAATTGTTTTGTCATGCTTGGACGGGATGAAAACCATCATGGAACTATTTAAACAAATAATATCGTTGTTCTGCTTTCCTTTTATGTTGATTTCGAGTATTGTATAGGGTTACATCTTGCCAAACGCGGAAAATTATTGAGCGCGTACATCGTATTTTTTTGCAAATTATATTATTGCGTTGAATAACTTTTCAAAACAAAAATCCTGAAACAGCCAGCAATGTCAGGGATATCATGCATGAAATAGCAACGCTTTCAAGGTGAAAAACACTGAGGAAACACTGTTCTGGGCTACCTATGGTAATGTGTAATGGCGCAAGTTATGGCGCATAGTATACACACGCTTCCTCTATAATACACTCGATTATAGTATGGCCATGTTTCTGGCTCTGTCTACAAAGGAAAATGCTGAAAGACTATTGTCCATTATAACAACGTTGATTTAAGCCGTAAGCAAACACTCTGGTGAAAAGGACAAATTAGATTTGCATTTGATGATATTTTATACTCGACCAGCTTGTTTGTTTCGCACAGTTGTTGTGATGTTATTATAGCAACACGTATCATAGACATTTATATTATATTAACGATGAATTCTAGCACGTTCCATCAAATGCTTCAATGACAATATCCAACTTCGTCTTTCCATTTGTTGGAATAAAAGCTAAAAATCTGCCGTAAGCGCCACTTCGAATCACAAGCTTAACTTCGTGCATAGTCTGTCTATGCTTCGTTGGTCAATCAGTGTATGCGACGGAGCCTCTCAGTCAGTTTGCCTAATATGGTATGGGATCTAGCTTCAACCAATCAAATTCCCGACACCATTGAAAAATAACAAAAAATAATAGTAAAAAAAATAATGCTACCGGATTTAAGACCTCGCTGTTGCTCTGCAATCACTGCTGGAATTGTCCCATACCATGTGAAAACACCAACTTTGGGACATAGATACTTTGACTTTACAGTACAAGAGCAGGGTGACAGCAAACGTGTGGTTCGCTTCACTTCGGAGAAGCGCAACTTAGTGAAACTGGCAAAAAGGCAGTCCACATCTTGAACATAAGTCCCCATAAGCGAAAGTACCAGACAGATAGCGTTGAATACAAAATAGGTGGTAAATCAGAAGTCCTTGATACAAAAAACATTCTGTTCCCATGGGCAGAGAGTGAGGCCAAGGAACCAAAATCGGTGACCATTAGCAAGATGTTGGCGGTAGTTGCAGTGTAAATGATATTGTATCTGTGAAAGCAGTAGTGTATTTTAAAGGTGACAAGCTAAGTGTATATTCTCATAGGATGGGCAAAAATTTGGTGGAGCACAATTTGATCATCACATACAAAACAGGTGCTATCCAAGTCACCATATGGGAAGGTATGGTTGATGAAGTAAAGACTGTGCTTCATACGTATTTGAAAACTTCAAGATCAATCTTTATCAGAAAATATACCTATGCAGCACACCAGAGTGCTGGCTGTCCGAATGTAAATAGCTAGAGATGACAGAGTTGCCAGCTGAGGTACGTTCCGCCACTGAGGATTTGAAACCAAAGAAAAAGGAAAGAAAAGTTGTCAATGGTAGAATTGTGTGGGCCGATGTTAATATGTCACCAGTTTGCCTAAATTGAAACCAACACATTGAGAATTTGAGTGAAGAGGGTAAATTTATCGATTGCAAACAGAAACACTGCAAGACGTCGATGCTGAGAGCTTTTGTGAAGCCAGGCTTTTCGGCAAACCTTAATCTGGTTAATGAAAATGGTGAAGGTCTTGGCCGATTTAGTTTTTCACAAGGTGTGTTTAATGCACTTTTTGAATCTATTAAAGACGAAAATGAGTACAACATTGAAGGGTCGCACGTTATGAAATTGTCTCATAAATTTATAGCTGAAACACTGCCAATAGAACACATGTCATCATGGTATATCATGAATATCAGAAGTTCAGATTGTGTATAATTGATATTTTCTATGAGTACAATTATTTACTATAATAAGGAGTATTTCCATTGGAAGCTGTTTAATGTACCTTTTCGGAAATATATTATAAATAAAAATAGTTATCAAGATCTTGCCGTAACTGGAATAATTGCTACACCAGTTGAAATATGGCAAACTGAAGTGTCCCATGTGGCATATAGCTCAAATTTCCCAAAACCAAATAAAACTGAAATGGATTGCTTGTTGGCTTTGTTGACAAGTTAACCTTTGAAAGTTGGAGTTCACAGTTGTAAACTGTAAGACATCAATCAGGGCGGAGACTAGGCGGAATATGACCAATCAAATTCTACGAGCTGGATTGATCCCAGAATAACTGTAATTGACTGGCATTGATGCAGGCCCTCCTTAACCTCACTCCGAGCCTATCATGGAGGGCCTGCATGCAGGCTATTGCAATGTGAGATACAGTACCGCTCACAGGAAACTTAACATCTTTTGCAAGCGAGATTCGAGTGAGTTTCAAGAAAGTTTGAACGAGAAACGCAACGAGAAAGCTCTTGAGAAGTGCATATACATGACCCTCGCTCGTCACACGCAACATCCTCCATGACAGAATTCTTGTTTCCCGTACACTGGACCACGATTGACTGACTTGAGCTCATCTATCATGTGGGCAGTGTAGTAAAAAAACGAAACACGCTAGACACGGATCATCGTCGCAATGCTAATTTTGGATCGTAAATCAAAATAAAAAGGTCTGTGGACAATATTTTTACCAGATCTGTTTATAGATAATATATAAACAGAATAATTCCATACACTTACAGTGCTTATGAAATTGGAAAAGCTGCAAACAGAAGCAAAGTTTTCCCTCACGTACTGGCAAGATGTAGTATGTGAAAAATATAACAAACTGATAGAATATTCAGAGATTGTGACAATGAAACAGCCGATAGTTTCAACTGAAACCTATTGAAATCTAAGTACCTTACAAAAGGCTATAATATACTATAGGCGTTGGTATATTCAATACTGATTACTCGCGAAAAGCGATCGATTTTGTAATGGCAAAGTCTCTAGACATTTAATTAGGCGACTTACCTATTGCCATGCTTGTATTACTGAGTTCACCTCTTTGATAGCTAACCCTTACTGCGTCATCTATGGGGTAATGGGTATCCTGCAGTTTACCCATGAAATCTTCTGCAAGGTACTGTAGTCTCACTTTTTAGTGAATGGCTAAACAGTTTAAAGTAATGTTGCTGGTATCTACCACAATTCTCGAAAAGATAAACACTAGCTGGATGCGTATGAAATATAGTAACAATGCTCGCATTTTGCATTAAGTTTTATAAATATAGAATTTCTGCAGATGACAACATGATTTGAGGATGACTTAGACTTTATTCATTATATTTCATTCATTTTATTTGTACACACTTGTATAAACAAATAATAAAACACTCATGCTTACTTCCATAAAAAATTGTCCATATAATAGAGTAGCCTCCTCCGCAGGCAACTCTTCAGTCTTTTACAGCAACAAAATCGGCGATATTTACGGCCATTTTAAATAATTTTATGTTTTGGCCGCACATTACGAACATCAGGAGACTGGGCACGAGTTGTGGGCGGGGCATTTTGAAAGTTGGTTTGAAGATCAAAGAGAGTTACCTGCCAAAAATCGGTATGTTGGAGGCGATATGCGCATACCGCCTCGCGCAGGTCAAAACTAACTATGGGGGACAGGGTGGGGGTTAATTTACTGAGTTAATTTATAA
>JAOTOK010100064.1:0-14677 GCA_025770025.1 Virgularia gustaviana | reverse complement strand
GGACAGGAATTTCGCTGCTAAATCGCAGACTCTAGTTATCGCCAAAGGTGATTCGTGGAGTCTGTATTCGCAGGCTACAGTTCACTATACTGTAACTAAAGCAACCCAGCTACAGATCACTATTTTTCCCATTTGGCTACTGATTCGCAACTTTTTCAATCTTGGGATTGTCTTGTACATTTCTTAATCAACAATGGGCTAGCCTGTAGACGACTCCTCCCGTTGTCTCCGTCAATGGCTGACTAACTACTTGACCTTCTGTACACGACTTTCACCACAGCATTGTCCGTCTCCATCGAACCTTCAGACGTACACATATTGAATACTATACGCGCTAATCCGAAAATTAGGGTAACGCCAAGTGCGTTGATTGCCTGGTGTATGTATGAGAAATCCCAGCTGACCTGGTTGTTAAAAGAAGTTCGATTTAGCTTAACCTTGGGTAAGCAAAAACTTCAGAATTAAAATTCTGGATGATTGCTTGTTTATGTGTTCTGTTGTGAATTAATTGGTTGAAAGATTGTGAAGCTAGGGAATTTTAAACTGATTCCAATATTACATTGAAATAAGACAGTGGATTAACTTTTAACCCTGGGTTAGCGGTAATCCACCTTAGATTACCCAATATACTATATAGTTCTCTATAATTTACTTCCTTTTGCGTGTATTAACTTGTTTTATGTGGCTAGGTTAGACATTCTTGTTCTTCCAGTACTTTTTACTGTAAATGTACGTTTCTCATTGTTGATGAAGAATCGTGAATGGATCGTTGCATGTACATTTACAGTACATTCTTTGTTCTTTAATTTACAGAAAAAAGTATTATTAAAAACATTGTACGAATAACAGAGCATGTACCATATATACTATAATTTTACATTCTGTATTTCGTCTGCGTTTATCTATATTTAATAATGAAAAATAGAGCTCTTTAATTTACAATACAAAGTACTGGCGGCCGGGATAACAGTGTACGTTTGCTTGGAAATATTTCAAATTTCTTTCAAATTAAGCAGCATTTAAAAGTATATTGAAACAATCACATATGGGTCATCCCCTTGTCAACTACTTTATATTTCTTCACACGGGTGTAACCGAGTTTGACCTTCGTTTGTCGCTCATATTAAGCAAATAATTAGCAAAATCGCTCTTCCTTTTCTAAAAAAATCCAATAGATCTTTTTATTCTAATCCACTCACCAAATACTTATGCCTGTAACTGTAAGCCAATTTGTTTAATAGTAATACTGAGATTTCGTTTTCCGTGATGCTTTGGCGGCCAATCACTGGTAAATAGGCTCTAAGGTGCTATATTTTTTTGAACGAGAGAAATCTGTCACCAATAAAGTCTAAACGTGGTATATACCCCAATTTGTTATGGTTAGTACTACACAGCCAAACAGGTTGTTCGTGGTTGTTCAAACAGGCGTGAACAATGTTGTGCTGCACCCCGTTGAACATTATTGTTATCAGGTTGTTGCAATGTTGTTCAACCATCAACTTGTTGCAACTTGTTGGCATGTCGCAACAATATTGACTGAACAAGTTGCAACACTATTGATGGTTGAACAACATAGAACAACCTGATAACAATATTGTTCAAGGAGTGCAGCACAACATTGTTTAGCCTTGTTTCACCAACTTGCATCAACCTATGCGTTTTTGTGCGTGTATGTCTAGTATTTATTATTAATGTTCAGAAGTTAGTAATGTGTTAGATATTTGGACATAACAAAACTCTAAGTTCTATGAATTTCTCACATTAGAAGTATATGGTCGTGCAGCCCTTAATTCTTTAAATAATCTTTATTATATTAATTCTTCAAGTGTATTGCCATGTTATGGTTCTTGGTATTTATGTTATTGACGGGTATATGCTAGATAAACGTCGAAATGGTTAAGAATCCTGTTTAACGTCTAGCTACGCTACTATTTTTACTAACCGTTAAACTGGATTAAAGGAGGATAAGAGACGATGAGAGTTAATGGGAGGTGCAACTTGCTTTAGTTTTACAGCAACTCTCATGGATTTTTACTCGTTAACTCTCACCAACTTCGAACTGGTTCAACTCTTGTGAGAGTTGACGAGAGTGAATGAATGTTCATGACAGTTGTGCAGGTAAAATAAATTTAAGATTTCCAACTCTTATCGACTCTCATTTTCGGGGACTGAGTATTACATAAAATATACTAGTATACTTTCATACTTTCAGTAATGTAAACTTTCAATAGCCAAAAATATTTATTGCTATATTGCTTGAAATTTTGCTCCATTTCCCAAAAAAATACGAAAGAAGGCTGTATCACTAAATGCATTCTATAAGAAAACATTACGACAACCAGAAACTCGATCTTGATGGCAGGTTTTCA
Organism: Virgularia gustaviana; assembly: GCA_025770025.1. Lineage (NCBI taxonomy): Eukaryota > Metazoa > Cnidaria > Anthozoa > Scleralcyonacea > Virgulariidae > Virgularia > Virgularia gustaviana. Next base: position 12,308 of record JAOTOK010100064.1, on the reverse strand, counting down.
TATGTCATTCCGCGTTGGTCATATTTACAAAGCTATCATATTGTACTAAATTCATTACATTTTAAGTTAGTTATCCAGAATGCTGACTCCTCCCATAATAATATGATATATCTTAATACACTAAAAAATGCCGAATAAAAAAAGATTTATTCAAGATAATTCTCTGCCACCACTGCGCTCATTGACACTCATTTGTGATGCCCTAGAACCTTGCCCGATTTTTCTTTAAACGACTCAGCTTTTGGCTTCAGCTCTGCTTGTTTGAACAAGGGTAGCTACTTTATTCATGGTTGGTTGTCAACTTTGTGTTTCTATTTTTTCGAACTAAATAAAAACCTTTTGAACACTACACACTATACTTCAAACAATAATAATTAAAATTACAGCTGATTCATTATAAATCTGCAGTATTTACGAATATCGAAAAATTATCTCCATTATTTATGGGTGATCTTGAACGTCCTGTTACTATTTCCTCGACTACACCCTGAATCGATACACCGAACAAAATATCATTTTTTGTCACACACTCCTTGACACCAAGCCAACAACAAGTTGTAGGTGACTCTATAAACCAGTATATAATAATGTAAGGCGCTTGATTAACCTCCTAAGCTAAATCATATTTCTTACAGACAAGTGGAATTGTCTGACGTTAGGCAGCATCATTCTAGCTAAGTGGAACCACAGGCGTTCTTTAAAAACAGGCCTATATTTCTTAAGTCCGCAGGGCTAGTTTAAGGGCATAACGAGAACAATATATTATTTCCTAAGGTGCGACATACAGTTGTCATGCTCACAAAAGGCCATTTGTCAATCTTTGAGCCCGCAATTACGACATTACGTTCATACCAGCCTTCGCTACTTATCAAAGAGTCCGTTTAATCCACCTTATTTCAAATGACATAATCTCCTAGGCCATTTATCTCTTATACACTTGCGCGTGTCCGCATAGAGATGATAACTGAATATATTACTCTCAAGAAACCAATAAAGAAAATAGCTATATATTTTACAACAATGCAATAAAAGTATTTGTCGCTATACTTGAAAGCTTGCACAAAAAAAAGCTGTCGCAAAACGATGATAGGTACTAGTTATACGCAGTTGTAACATTAGTTTAACGGTGTGTGTTTTTGTGGTATCCGTTTTGATCTTTTCATTAAGTGATCTGACACATTAGTCATCACTTCTAAATCAAGAAAACATCAGACAGACGTAGAACGTCCACAAACATGTCTGCTGTCTCGCTCTGTAGTCATTAGTTCTGAAGCGAGGCGCTTTCACATGCACCTATAATTTGTTCTCGTGAACGGACAAGCGTAGCACACGTTTTTCTTTATGTTCAGTAATCGTAAAACGCCTCTGGGTTTGCGTGGACCACACAGACAGCGGGTCGCGGGGCTCTGGCAAAGGCCCGCTATAGGCCAAGTATGTCATGGCATGCATGTGAGGGCTTTTTTACAACACAATATTAGAGCTATATGTGCAGTAGTCTCTGTTGTCACTGAGAGTGGATTACCAACGTTACCACAAGCATTATAAATCAAAATTGAAACTTTTAGTATACTCAAATTATAATAAGGATCGTGACGACATTGGCAAAAGCAGGGGGGTAGGGGAAGTATAGGTATCTTTGTTGGGAACATATATTTTGTTAGAGAAATAAAATTAGAAAATTGTAGCTAATAATACTAATTACAATACTTATTAAATGATCGAGGCTTGTACTAGTATGGCTTCAACAATCGTAATAGAAATGAAATGTTTAAGAAACTATATGAAAAGTCAGAGTGTAAGACGTTTGATGAACTATATAGCTCACTGAAACTACAAGCGAGTACAGATAATCAAATACCCCGGTTAGACCGGGTTTGTTTTATGGACTAGACTACAAAAACTGTCGAATTTAATATTCTGTAAAAAATACAAATGAACTTTATGTTTACTGAAAGACTTAGATTCCATTTACCCACGAACCGCTATATCAAAAATGTATTCAGCTAAATTTCAGCAATAGCTTAAACAATTTTTGCGAGATATTTGTGAACGGTTTACAGAGATTGAAAACAGCCTGAAGGTTATAGAGAGCGATATTTCTCAACCAGGCTTATCCTAGCTTGCTTATTAGATATTATTATCCTCTAAATTAAGCTCTATCATAAATATACTTTGGCTGGGATAATTTCCGACTACGACCTTCACTTCATATGTCGTTAGCTATTTATGTTTTTCAGTGCTGACATGAAATATTTATTAATTGTAGCGTATTTGATATTTCGTATACAGTATGGCAAACCTTGTAATAACTAGACTATTGAAAGCAAGTTACTGCATTTAATTGTAGTAGAATCGATAATATTATAATTTTATATATATTTTAGAATATTGCAGAGAATAATTATAATAAGCTAGAAAAAATGTCGTTTTTATTGTTGCTATGTATCGAGGAACTGTGTATAGCGAGTGTACCCATTCATCTAATAAATATACTAACACAAAATTTGTTGCAAAAAACAGAATAGCTGAGTTTACAAACAAAGCCTAGCTCTGCCACAATAAAGTATACCTTTCAAAAAATGTCACATGCTATTTTCACATATGACTCACATATGCAACTGGCACGTGTGAGTCATATGTGACAACATGTGACTCACATGTGACACTTTGTAAGGGACGTCCGTTTCACAGGTATTATTGAAAGATATTTTAGTAATACCATATATTTTGCAAGTATTCGGGGGATTCATAGGTTATTGTGTATGGTATCTGGCAAAAACATTGCAAATTCCGTTTACGTTTCTAGCTACAGCTTGGTCTGAAACAACTCGAGGAAGATACAAGGTGGAATATCTTCCACGTATTTCAACGTAAAAATAAACAAGGAAATTTTTAGTATCAAGTATTTGCATCAAAGTTTGAAGACAAAATCACCGAAATGTTTAAGTGCTTTTAAAATTAGAAAGCTATTTTTACGAACAGAATATCATATATGATAGTCGCTAAGATTTCGAGTAAATTGTTAATGTTTACAAATGATTAAACAAAGTATAAGTAAAGTTAAAATGTACGTACTTGTAATAACAATCCACAGAACTTTCCGTTGTTCAAAATTTTATAGCATGATTTTAACCCTTTTCTGTGAAAGCACTTAAACACATCGTCTATATGACAAAGTCATTTCTTGACGGCAAATGCTATGTAAATTTATTATTTTGCTATGTCCATTGACAATGGTAAATATTTTTGTGAAAGATGCTAAACTTTGGTCTTGCCATATGATTTAGTTTTTTTGTAAATTTAGCTAAATGATGTACATCTGTACATAACAAGTTTTGATAACTGTCAATATTATTTCTTGATAAGTCGAGGACAAGTGTTGGTAGATAAGGCAAGATAGATATTGTGACTAGATATTTGTAGTATAGAGATGCAATGGTATCTATTTTCAAGGAGTATAAGATTGGTTTTATATCTAGCTATTGTTTCAGTGTTCCGCCTTGACTGTGACCTTTGTTTTATCACTACAATATAACATGGTTTATGTCTTAGTTTTGACATGAGACGTCTGCCAAGTTAACGCAACCTAACACCGAAATTAAATTACATGAAGAGCACTTACTCACTCACTTGGACTCGTTTTGTTTTGCTTTGTTGTCAAGTTTAATATTCCTCGGTTTATGCTTGTAAATCTTGTGTATGTGTGTGGCTGTGATCTTTTTAACAACCCTTGATTGTGGATGGGTCGAAATCGCATTAAATCGACTGTAATTAAAGTGTTCTAGACACAACCTAATATTTAGCACACTCTTAATCCGCACAGGGCGGAAACCTAGAAAAACGTACACTAACTACAGCATAGGAAGAATTTTCGGTGAACACTGCACCAAAGATTGCAGAATAGTGTTTGTCAACCCGTCGACGGCCTCGTTCATTGTTTATCTCATCTGTAGCTCGCACACAGCGAAGACGCCTGAACGTCGCGCGTGTCCACCGTTAATATAACAACGAAAATTTAATAAATGTTGCCTTTAAATTTTAACAACGCCGCATAATGTCGGGCTTCCTTTGGCCTATTGTCATTCCGCGTTGCGTATCGCTTCAAATCTACCGTTTGTGGAGTCGCTAGAGATAAGAAGACAGTCAGCGCTTTGTCGAAGTCACGCTTGCTGCGTCTATTCCAAGTTAGATGTGCGCTTTTGTGTGTTTCTTGTACAGCAATGTGACAGACTTGTGTATAGAACCATGATATATTTCGCTTATAGCGTGCAAAACTCTAGTCGGGTTGTTTAATAACACAGCAACGAGTATTTAGGTTAACGAAAGGGATTCTCTTAGTGTTACAAAAGAACCTTGTAATAATCTATAATTTTCTAAATTATCCTTTAATAGCTTGATAAATTACCGCCCCGACACTACGGAGACGGGCAGGTCAGGTCACGAGGGCTTTTACGCAGGCACGTCGGGGGGGGGGGCGTTTTATTGAAACGGTTCATCAACCGACGAACCCCAACCGATATGCCGGACCAGAAGCTTTAAAATGAAACTGATTGCTATACATCAATACATCTAAGCCGGAATGTATAGCCTTAAAACTTTGTAAACGTTTTTCAATTGTATGTTATTGTCAACCTGGCGAATTTTGCTATCAGTTTCGGCACGAACTGAAGTTGCCAAAACTCAATACACCATTGCTCTTAGTGAAGACTATCTCCCAATATATCAATCGTGCACAAAAGTTAAATAAATTTTGCAGTTAATTTCCTTTTGGATTAAATTATTTTAGTTGTGTGGATGGCTTGTAGCTTTCCTAAAGTTCAACTGACAGTAATAGACAAGGAAATTTACCTCCATTCTGCTTATACTATGAAAGACCTTCGATCAGAAATTCCCAGTTTTACATCACATATTATACATATATGTGAAATTTTACCGGTCACAACTAATTTACTTTTGTTCCAGTTTACCTATATTTATTTACACCGTCTACAGAATGACACAACAATTTCAATGCTCCCATGAAAGATATTCGATCGAAGAGTCGGTCTTGCAACATTATACACGTTTGGCAGTTCACCAACTTGTTTTTTACTTTATCGGTTGAGTAGTGACTATATCCAGCACCGGCAAAACATTGCTCAATGTCAAGGAATATGTCTTCGAAAGCTCAGCAATATACGTAATATACATATTATGCACTGTACTCGACAGTTAACTATCATTATATTATTATCTACTTGACAATTCTACATTGCTACGCAGTGGAGCCACAAATTGTTGGCTCTCAACAAACGAAACACGAACTCATTGCAACTTTCAACTCCAGAGTACGTTAATTGAGTCAGTAAGTGATTTACAACATATGTCAGAAAACAGAAATTAGTGACGAAAAGTTTCCATAAGTATACGGACTATGCAGATGTACGCTTTCATACAGTACAATTTGTTTTGGTTCATTCTGGGCGGTTTTTAAAATATTCCTCGCTCAACACAAAACGTGTAATTTTCTATGCCTCTTTTACAACACGTATAGTTAAAACAATATGCGACTATGTGACTATGTTTTACTGCTTTACGTACCGAATTAACTACCTTATATATACTTGTAAACAATGACCAGGCTTTGTTGGAAGCAAATGTACAACATTGTACCAGCTTTTGTACAACGACTGACTTGACAAAACGAAGTCGCTATATATGTGTCAGGAGATTCTCTCGTGACTTTTCGTTGAGGTCATTCTAGTGCATTGATTTAATGAGGCCGACCTACGTTCGATACTTTGTGCCTGGAACAAGGAAGTGTCGAGTGGGGCGTTTTGTTTTGGATAATAGAGCGAAACTGTAGCGGCAAAAGTGAATGACTTCAGAAGAGCGCCGTTGTGACGCCATCATGGCCGCAGATGCGCAACCACAAGGTCCCGGTCAACGTGGCCAGTCTTATTTAAAAAACCTCGTTTAAATTGAAGATTTGATCAACAGTATTGATGGTTTAACGAAACACTCTATAATCACTGGCAATCTTGTTTGTCTTGATTTCTAACTCCGACGCACAGTGCAAACAAACAGTGTGATTGATTTGAGTGGCGCACACGACAGTTTTGCCAACAAACTTTGCCATCATCATACACTTAATGCCATAATACACACAGTTAGACCAACAAATAGAAGCGTATTTAACCAAACACTAACTACTTGGTCACTACAACACACAGTCTAATATATTTACTTTAGCTTGTAGTTGCTTAAAATGCCTCATAAGGCGGCTTCTCCTCAATAAACCGTCGCGGTTGTCTGATAATCATCTTCCATTCTTATATACCGTATCATGTTCGGCTCATGGCGGGAATTACAAGGGAAATACATCCCTAATTCATGGTTCGTTTTCTGTACGAAACGCGATCTAGCCATGCCTGTTATTTAGCTCGTCCAAAGCGCTATTGTGGACGAAAAACTTGGCAATTTAATTACGGCTAAATACGCGTATATCGTTTTAACATGTTTGGCAAGGTCGGCGCCGCCATCTACCAGCTTACTCCCACCAGTTTATTCTCGATGACTTATGAAATAAGGTGAACGGTTTTCTTATGCAAATGTGGACAATTAGTTTTGAAAATCTGCCTTTGTTTTAATCAAGGCTCGCACAAAAGTCGGCGTACACGACAAACGCTGGAAATCGATGCATTTTCATGAAAAGAACGCACTAGACAAATCGGCAACACAACGACTGCTCGATGCTAACCCGTCACGTCTCGGAGGATCGTACAACGTCCTGTTTGTGGCCGGTATGAGCAACTGTTTGTCTGGTTACTTCAACATTAAACGTCGCTATTTTTATTGAAAAAGACAATTTCCTGCAATTTGCGTGTCATAATTACAATATATAGGTCTTTTGTTCGTCACTTTTATCAGAGCGCACGGCCGGCCCGACATGCTTTGCGCAAGCCGTATTTGAAAGATTGTTCTTGACGGTTTGTTGTCATTCTTCGGTGCGACTTTGGAAAGAGACGGTAAACTGAACAAATGAGCTTAGCTATTTGAACACAGTCAACCATTTTATTTGGATTTAAGCTTGTTTACTCAAACAAGAGTTGTGCTTGCCTTGGCCGTTAACGCTCGATTATTGCAAACGCGCGCGACAACTTCGCTCGCTAGATTGCAGACAACATCACCTACTTGGTCATACGTCCACACAGGAAATATACAAAGCCAGGCGACAAATCAACGAGGGAAACGCAAGAGTCACCCCAAACCCGTGATCTCCAGGTAAGATAATTCACTATGCGTGTCTGTATTGCGTAAACATCTGCGCTCGCTAAATCAATGTGTACTCATGGCTGTGTAAACTATATAAAACGACGCTAGTTGTAATAGGCGCACGGTGATTTGTAATGTTATATTAAATAACATACACTCGAGGTTACTGTTTGTTAAAACAATATAAACAGCGGTCAAATCGCAGCGTGTAACGGCCTTTTTTCTCAGCAGGTCTGTGACCAAGAACTGGTGAACGACTGTGCGTTTTTAAACAGCAACCAAAACTTTGTATTGTTCGAGCTTCCAGTTTGGAAACAAGTAAGTTATTTTCTTCCTTATTTTTTCCCTTTATCGGATTACTGCATCGGCGTTATTGAAAGCTCTGAGGAAGGTACTGGTATCATCTATTCTGGGTTTAAGAACGACTGAAAGGGGAAAATTGCGTTCGTAATTTATCTATTTCACATCTGGTTTAGGAAAGCTGTTAGCAAAATAGTTGCGTTTTAGTTTGCGCACCATTCTATATCATAGTCCGCGCATGCTTGGCTGACGTTTCCAACAACCTTTCCCCCTGACCTAAGAAACCTCGGCTTGTGACATTTATGGTATTTGGCAGAACAAAATCATCTCTAGGTAAAATATTTATGGTGGTACAGATAGTTGTCCACCCTCCTCTTTGGTGGTGAATCACATAATGGAATATATGTCATATATGAACGATTTTGGCTTAGAGGTCTAGCGGGAAAAACTGGAAAAAGGAAAATAGTAGGAGTTGTCAGGGGGTTGTAAACAACGATAACTTTGCAATGACGCTTTCGCAGATGTTACAGTTGTATGTGGTTGTCCAGAGTAAAATAGTACTAACGCTGTAATCCACGCAGTTAGGGAAGTGTTAAGGGGATAATTCTGGATGTCTTACACGTAGAATATTATTAGAACAGTCAGGATAGAGCTAAGGCTGACGGACGCAGTTTTGAGCCGTATCCTGCGAGGCCGACATCGCTTGGTCAGCTTGGGTTATAGACACGAATTGTAAGAGGAGGCTGTTGCTATCGCGAAAGATTTCACTAGCTGGGAAACATTGTAGAGGGCTGCACAGGATATACTCGCTGTGTAGTGACCTCAATTGTCAGTATCAGTTTTTCTATTCGTTTGCGTATTGTTTTGTTGTCTCCTTGTCGCACTGGCTGACGCGTCGTAACGTCTGACTCTTGTAGTTACAGCTATTCTTCTGTAAATTGGTTTTGATACACCGAAAACAGTGGCCCTCCACAGGTGACCCGACACGAAGCCAACCCCTTCGCTGCAGCAGGTCCCTATAGTTATACATGCGCCACACAATTACGTTCTTCTCTTTACAATCTTTATGTTACAATGTGAGCTACAGTCATAGCCTGCCGGCAAATCCCTTCGAGTATGCGGTGCCTGGCAAGCCAGGTCTTCATATAATCATCAGAACAATCCATAGTTCCCTCCGACCATGGTACTACGTTTCAGACGGTCGCATGCGACGTTTGAAGGCGAGGTGTCCATATAATAATAATCATATGAATATATCGAAATTTGCTTCGTCGTTCGAGACGAGTGTAGGCGACCATTGTAAGTTGGGTTTCCAGATAATTATCTTGGTAGAGCTGTGTTCTATCTTTGTCTAGCTAAGACGATCGCTTGCAGCAGTTGAGAGTGCCTTCTGAGTGGGATGTTTGAGACGACTGCATGTGACCATTGATTGAAAGCAGTTACTAGGTTTCCATATATTTAATCATCCGACTTGGGCTCCGCTCCACCTTTGTGCTGGCTGGAACAATTGTATACGGACAATGAATATGCTCTCTTGATATGGGAGGGGTGAGAAAATTTCATGTATATACGACCTCCGCGAACTTTCCATATTCTAAATCATCGTTCTACTTCTATCCATACGACGTTTAAGGTCATCATTTAATATGCGAACATGGAATATTAGATTTGCAATAATCACCTATCGATAGAACTCTGTTCCATCTTTGTGACAATTAAGACGCGACAATTGGAAGCCAGGTTTCTATAAAATTATCTAGATACAACTCTCTGTTCTATATGGTTCGTCCAGACTGACCATTCCAATTTGATATAATTGTTTGTCAGAATTTTGCGCTGTATAGACTATGCGACTATACATTGCATTGAAGGCTAGGTTTATGAATGATAGAATATTTTCTGTATATATATATATATCTGTGTTGGAGAAAGACTGACATATGCGACCATTCAACGTTGTAGGTTTCGATGTAATCATTTGGACAGAACTCTATTTATTGCACAATTGAGACGAATGCATGCAACGACGTGTAGAGCCTTGTATATAATCACCTAGATTTTCTGTTTTCGCTATGAGCGATACATTATCGTAAAATCCACCCTATGCTGTCCAATCACTTGAAATTTTTTGCTCATTCCACCCAATACAAGTAACTAACATAAGTATTTACAAGCAAATATTAAAACATTGGACTTGCAACAACACATCAGGTGAATGATATACGATTCAGGGTTGCTGGTTAATGTCAACGTTCCTTAGCATGTCTTGGTATCTGCACAGCTTCATTCGCTGTTGGAGAGAAGGAAGCAGTAGTAATCAAATAGCCATCCAGGAAATCACTTGGGCACGAAAAATGTTCTTATATGTTTTAGCCATAATGGAGGTGTGAGGCCTTTTCTCTTCTTGAATGGATTAGTGTCGTCTAAGGTCTGAGAAGGATACACGGGCACACGCGTTTTAATTTGTTACTTCCAGTCACTTCCAGAATAAACAAACGAAGCCTAAAGTAAACTTTTACCAAAATATAACTCCGGCAAGAACGACGAACGTTAATGATACAAGATTACGAGCTTTTTGGTAAAGACGAATGAAAACACGAGCCTCGTATAATATGCAAACGAGTGAGTTTTAGATTTTTGAAAGTCGAGATTTTTTTTCGGGCGAAGTCAGCAACCTCGAGTGATTTGACCATCTTTCTAAGTTTGGTTTTAATGTTTATATTACGACACAATTTAGTTCAAGGCGAAGCTATAAGTCTTTTTTTCTGGTAGCCTATAGAACTTCTTTATCTCCGATTGTAAAATTAATTCAAACATCCTAGCAGTGAAAAATGTGATATAAATATTTCAAGAATTAAGAAGAAAAGTAACGAAGTTCTATTGCAATGTCCTACCTACTTTAAGTACTTTAATTTCTCTCCAACATGCAACTCATAAAAAAACAAAAGGCTAATTTTCGTGTGCAAAGAAATACAACGTTACTATATCGAACAAACATGCATGAAATATTGTTGTAATTGGAAGATAAAGTATGTATTGTACGTTTGTCAAGTACAGTACGATGTTGGAATAAACTTTACAGCGCAATTTGAGTTTAGAAAAAAATAGACGAATCCTGTTGTGCAGAACCGTGAAATCAGCAATCATAAAAGTCTGTGTTCAAGATTTTATGTACAGCAACTGATTCACGCTTCTGTTGCTATTAAGATGTCACCTTCATATTTACATGATAACAACGTTTATGGTTCGGCAGATCTTCGGGAATCGTTCGGAAAATGTCGTGGCTATAGTGACTCATTAAAGAACCACCGCTTTTGATCAATCCAATTTGAGGAGCATTTTCGTACGCAGTATTAAAGGGCTCCAAAACACGAGAAACCAACGCCTCTAACCTGCTTTAGATAGTTATTTGTTTTACTTTTTGGTTTGTGTTTCAGGCCGAACATTTTCGGTTAAATCTAGAATTTTTTTCTCAAAATTTTACCCTTAAAATACTTTGAAATTCCACTTTCGATTCCGGTTCAATGTAGTATTACCAATTAGTGAACTTTTTTGTCGTCCCAGTAAAATGTGATAGTCCTTTTTACACGAACTATACCATGCAAAGATTTCGGCTTTTCCGACTCAATCGATTTCTCTACGTTGGTCAAACATTGCTTGCAAATTTATTTATAATTAAAACATAAATCGATGTTGTCGAATTTAACCGACTTTTGATGGTTGATCATTCTCGTGTGATGATTCATTCACTCGTTGGTATTTTTGCGAAAGCATACTTGCATCAAATGATAGATTTTTTAATCAAATTCAAGACATGCCTGTTTTATCATAGCTGATGACCTAAATGTATTGAAATGTGAAATGTTGGCACTTGCCTTGTATATCAACCGGCTGATAATTAATGCAAGTGTGTGTGTGTGTTACCAGTTCGTCCCCTAAGGGAAATTGCTTCGATTCTGACAATAGTATTCAAGTCTCATTGTTACTAGCTAATGTTGTTATTTATAGGGATATTGTAATTATCATATAACGCAAACAGTGATGCTACAATGTCAAGAGTAGTTTAAATTACAGAGAATCACTGTCTCGTATCTTATACTTGGCGCAGTTGTCACTGTAAGTAATCACTCACATCAACTCTTAATACTGTCTGCCATTGTGCTAAGTGCGCCGTCTGCTACGGTAACATATACACCGTTTTTGAAGACAAGTACAAGATTCTTTCCAATGCTTTTGGACGCCAATTATCAATATCTTATGGGTTTATATATTTCTCATAATCTTCATGTGTGCAAGAAAATAACTAAATGAGTTAGGAACTCGCCTTTCCTAAATTGGGTACACGATCCTTGTAACAGAGAGAGGTTGAATGATTTAATTCACACATTAGTGCCAGTAATTGATGACCCAAAAAAGCCATGACCGACAGCTTATGTTACACAACATTAGTCGAATAACTAAGCTGTCTATTATGTGTAAGATTGAATTTAAAAATATTTATAAGAAAACGAACGGCAAGCAAGCAAGCAAGCAAACAAACGAGGGGATAAAAACAGACACATAAGTAAGCAAATAAGGAAACAAGCAGGCTGGTATATAAGCAAGGACGTAAACAAATTAAGAGGCGACAAAGGAGGCGAGCAAGAAAGAAAGCAAGGAGGCAAAGATGCATAGGGGGCAAGCAACCAACCAACCAACCAACCAACCAACCAACCAACCAACCAACCAACCAACCAACCAACCAACCAACCAAC
>JAOTOK010099953.1:0-14680 GCA_025770025.1 Virgularia gustaviana | reverse complement strand
TTCTCAACCATCATTTTGTGAATGAAAACTTGTAAAACTTTAACTAAGAGTTTTCGTGCGTTTGTGCTCACCAAAAGCCAACACAACAATCTCTGTTTCTTTGTTACGTCAATAATTAGCATGCGCGCGCACATGCACGTGCGAATTGTGATGGGATACCGCTGAATTAAACTCTACGATAGGAGGCTCTGAAACAACGGAGTTGACTTGCCATATATCGAATTATTGTTATTAGCTAAGTGACTTTACGATTGCGACAAATACACCGGCGAACAAGGCAGGACATCTGTTAGTGTTTCCTTTCAACTAAAGCTTACTGAAGGTCCAACTGCAGGGAAGTATAGTATAGTTTTGACTTAGCTGTTACGACATGGATTGAAATCGACATATCAGTTGATTTGTAATATTTCACAATGTGTCTGACCAACTGATTTTATTGCCCAAAAATGACGCTAAGTCAGACAAATCAAATGAACATTTGTCTGTTTGCATTTTAACTGCAGTCAACATTGTAGGATAACACTCGAACAAAGAATTAATATCGTACCTGTAAAACGAAGCCAAAGCCTTCATTCTCTTTACGTGTCATTTGAAGAGTTCGACGTTGGTGAAGAGGTGGAGCTATTTCATGACTGAAACAATAAAACAAGTACATAAATAGATATCATGAATAAAGACAATTTGTCTCAAATCACATCGCATCACCTGATCATAGCCTGCGTGCAGACGAAATATTACACGGTAATATTTTCGTCTGCACGCAGGCTATCTGATCATTGCCCTGCAAATTACTAGAAAGTCGGTTTTTATATTTGGGCAATTGTCATATTTGCCAATGTACTCAAGTCTTATAGTAACGTATAGAGAATACTACATACACCACTGAAATGACAATCATAGAAGACAAATCAGCCTTAAGAATTCTGGGCATTACCTTGCGAGAGGTTTAAACTGTGTTTGCGTGACACTATTGCGGACTGGTAACCCATAGCAACTGTTATCAGAAAATTCACGTAAAAGATCGTTATTAAGGCTGGGTTTGTCGATCAAGATTCCCCTTAAAAATAAAAACAACAACAATTAGTTTAAAAAAATAACACTAGGGACTGGGGATTACGAAAATCGAGGAAACTGGCCGATAATTAAAATAAAATGGCAAAGTAATCTGATACTATACTTATTGTGGTAACCCGACTACGGGTCGAGGTTACCCGAAGCCATCACGATAATTATCGACCCAGCATTGAGGCACACGCAAGATTTACCTGTCTATTGTTCCGCCTTTAGGTGTGGTATCTGTGGGCTTAGATGCTGTAAAATAAAAGATTGGCAAAAGTTGCAAAGGATTTTCACGAAAACTACATTTTAACTGACGGACGACACAAATCCGATATCTGCTAAATCTCAGTGTGGGTCTTTAGTTCACAGACTTGGTTCACCTTTTAGAAAGTAAATCTCCAAGATATTGACTTTGAGGGGGGTGGTATGTACAGTAAATAGCATTTGAACGCATTGAAAGGTGGCAAAACGACAGGTTAGTCTTGACAGTAAGACTACGACTACCATTGCTACTCGACAAAATCAATCAAAGGAGAGCCATTCCCACGGTGTGCATATTATTGTCAATGTATGATTAATGTGGTGAGAACGATTTCACAAGTAGGTGTCTTTCTCCTCACCTTTCAGATTGATGTTAATGAGAATGGAACGACTAAATATAGAAGTGACTAAGTTTAACTAACAATACTTGAAATAAGTCATTTGCCTGTGTACAGAATTGTAATTTCTAAACATATGATTTAATATGCATCACTTTTATATTTCAACAATATTTATGTAATAATTCATGGCAGTTACTCAGTTTGAGAAGACCATGAAAAAGACATACAAGAACTAGATGGATCAGTCTGATCGAAATTAATTGTTTATAATTGTTTATTTGATGTTGAAGCTAGTTGTAATTCGCATGCATGATGCACAGCACAAGCAAGAAAAGAAGGATTAATTTTCCAAGTATGTCATTAGAATTCCTAACATATTTAGAATTTTCTCTAGAAATTTCACAGAATTTTAAGCCTTTAATCTTGGATATAAATCACAGACGTTTCATGTTAACTTCATCTATTTTAAACTACTGAATGGCCTTCTGTGCAACAACTTTACGGCAGACAATAAAACGAACTTTCTCTCACTTCATCCACTGATTCATTACGATTTACGAAGCATGTTTTCTTAAAATAAAATGCCTTTATTGCTCACAAACTATTGTTGCGTGACTATGTTGATAAAACGGAACTGCTATTGTGGTACATCATTTCTTATTCTTAACCATTGCTATGTTGTTTGATCTAGTGATATGACACATGGTCAAAAGCCATGCTCACAGTCGTTCTCTAACCCACGCGTCCCACCACTGACCCCCTCACTTCCTATCTGGTCAATCTATGACGTCAAACATGGTGGCACGCCCAGTACTGCAGACATGGTTCATTACTTTGGCGTACCGTGAAGATATCCACGTGTCCTGATTAATGAGGCAAACGTCCTATAGCAAACATCGCCAGTATTTCGTGCCAACAATGTAGTCACTTGCGTCATATAGAATATATTTTCAATGTGGCGACCATTTATAAAAGGTTAGACATTTTATATAAAAACACCACAACAATGTCAAAATGCTTGGTAATTGAACCGGAAGTAGCTACGACACACAAAGTAATCAAACTAACGCGATGACGTCACTAGCGTAGAAAAGCTTGACCTTCTGACCTTGCGCAATTGAAGTTACTAAAGCTAAGGCAAGGCAGTGCTACAGTGCGAGGGCCCCTGATGTTAGACATTGTTCACGTTTTGGCAGATTTTAAACTACATGAGCTGGGAACACACATGGGTGTGATGTGAACTAAACGGGATCGAGACGAGGTCTCAAAAATAATGAGTTGGATTGAAACGTTGCCGAAACAGTAGTTCGTAGTAGTTGTATATCTCTGAGTTTGCTGCAGAAAGCCACCAGCCAATGTATAGAGCGGTAAAAAACAATGCAAAGTATTGAAGACGTGACTTTTATCTATTACTTCTAAAGTGTGCAGACTTAATGTGATAGAAAGCATGAAGAGCAATCAGCGCCAAGCATAGATCACATTACGATCTGCTGTCTTTATCTCCAAGCACGTATGTCAGCAACTTGTGTAAAGCTTACAGTGGCATGTTCAGATCGGATGAATTAAAAATATAACATAACTCAATGGAATCCTTAAACTGATATAGTTCTACAAATGTTGACAGATTATTGTTAAATACGGTGCAGGTATAATACAAATATAGAATGAATGATGCACGCGGGGCTTAAATCGAAATACTTAAATATGGAAGCTAGAAAAAAAGCTGTAATAGTAGAATAGCTGTTGTGGTTGGCCTTGATCGTATTAGAAGTATTTTCTACTAAAGAAGAGAGATATGGCACAACAACATGCTACCTTATTAACATGCGTTAAAAATCTGCGATCCGACTGCAATGAAAAACTCCTTTCCTGAACTTTATAATGACGCCTGTCACATGATATCAAGATATAATGTGAAACTCATGTCAGTGTATCATTTCACTGGCGACACGCACAGTGTTGCGGCGGTGAGTGGGCCGCGTGTATCAACGAGGTTAATTAGCAAAATAAACAACGCCGCAGTATATGATTATTTCCTCATAATAAAACCTTTCAAGAGTTCCTAAGATTTCACTAAAAAAGACACGTTTTTTTTCTAGTGGAATAAAGCTGATACCTAAAGTAGTTCATTCTATGTTAATCAATAATTAAATCATGAAAAAAAAACAGGATTGAGTACTGGTTAACCCACAGATGCTCTCCTGATGTCGGATATGGTGTAATAAGGCCGATGACCAGTTTTTTGTACAACAATATCCTTCATCGCTTTAGGCAAAACAATTGTCCTCAACTTCAATAACACAAAAGTGGATTATCCTTGTGTCTTGATTAAATCTTGTTTGCAAAGCCCGCCGCACACTAGATTATCAACACGACATTGAAAAGGTACAACGCATTGAGCCAAAGCTGCGTAAAGACCTTTATGGAACTGCAACACCGCCGCCATGGAACTGTGTAAACGTGTTAATACGCAAAATTTCCTTTATACCAAGAACTTATAATATGTAACAATGCTATATGGTATACAGATGCATGTCTCTCTGTTCTTTCTCTACATATGGTGTTGTAAAACTCAGTGTACAGTAAAAACCTGGTACCATGGTGGAATGAAAATAAAATGGGTGTTTGTTGTCTATTATCAAGATCAGATTAATCAGTGTCAATGCATATGACACGATATGAAAATATCAAACAAAAAAGCAGTGTTATGTAATTCAATAAGTGAAAAGTAAACTAGTGGTATTAATGGTGGTATTAATAATATTTCGAGCAAACCCTTTATACTTTGCTTTAACGACTAGCCTTCATTCATAATTATATTCACCAACTCACATATAGGGTTAATAACTAGCATATCAACTTCGGACGCGGTATATATCACCGTATACTTAGCAACTTAGCAGTTTACCACCATATTTTCACCTCACACTTTCAGATGGTGCTATGAGAGAAGCACCAGTCTGTATACAGATTGAATAGTAGCATAACGTTGAACTCAGAACGTGTATAGGATATGATTTTACTGACGTGACTTGCAGATATTTTGTCATTAATACAGACGTTAATTAAAGCTAGTGTCGAAATCATCACTCGTCACTATAGCTCCTATAATGACATGAACTATATGCAGTATGCAGTTCAGAAAGCAAGAAATCTATTAAGAAGGCCTTATTAAACAGCTGTAAACACTATTACTAAAAAGATAGGTAAAAATAACACCATTATCAGATCTACGAAAGGTCGCCGTAATTCAACAAAAAAATGACTGAAATATTGAGGGGAGAAAGTGTGTCGGATTGTATTAGGATAATGCGAGTAAGATAGCATTGTTTTGAACAACAAAAACTTGCTGTACTTAAGCCTATAGTGATTCTCTTTTGTTATTACGTGCACCACAATTCATTACACTTGTGATTAAAAGGAAATCATAACACTGCGTATTTTGTTGATGTATATCTACTATTTAGATTGTCCGAGATTGCACATAACACAGCAGTAAAGAAAACAAGAACTAAATGTGAAAATATCGAGATTCGATAATAGTTTTAAAAACCCGAACATACGTTGTTGCTGTAAACCTCGCCACTATTTTTACGTGGTTTCGTTAAGAAAAGCCCAACTAGTGAACGCAAGTGTTACAATATAACTTATGGTTGCTAACGGCTGACAATATTTCAGCAAACTCTCACTTCGTTACCAATTTCTTAACAACAGAAGAAAGGGTTGTGTTTGTTGCTCAAAAGAGTGTTAATTTTGGATTATAGGATCAATGTAAATTCTTGGTATTTTACACGGTTTTTTGCGCAACAAAACGGCATTTTATAAAATTTTGTTATCTGAGCACGGAACAAACGTGATCAGACTAAACAAACTTTGTAAACGTTATCCAAGCAAACGCATTTTACTTTAGGTCACGTTAGAACGAGAATATGAAATGCTACACTCAATAAACAATCCTCTTCTCACCTTTCGAGACCTTTTCTGTAAGTTTTTCTTTAGACACATGAAGTTCCTCGATTTTCCTGTAACATGAAAACAGTGTACATGACTTCAATGCTTGGGATAACCACGTCATGACGCGTTTCTTGGTTCGTCGCGCGTCTGCTTGCAAATTACTGTCGTTGTTGCTTGTTGAGCGCTGCTGCTGCTGCTTCTGCCAGAACCAATGAAAGGCGCAAAGCTTTCCGGATTATAAGATAACTGCTTGAAAGATTCTTTCCACAGAAATACAGTTCAATCTCAGGACACCATTTATGTGCGCGCTATTTGACACCGCAATTTCCTGTTGTTGTCTCCCTGTAGCTTGCAACGCTCGCGCGCCACTGCAGAAAGCTGGCTGAGTCGCGCATGACCCGCTGAGCTGAGACCAAACTATGCTTGCTAAAAACCAAAACAAACCGAGCCAAGACATAAGAGCCGTTTTAACTGTGCTAAGAAAGTTTGAGCAACGAACAAAACAGCACAAAATATGGTTTAAATTGAAAGCAGAGATTGCAGTTGGTGGTAGCTGTGTGAGCAATAAGAGTGTAATCACAGAACCATGAGTTGACCAATTAATGAGCCAACCGGATGTTAGCGCGGCCATTTTTGATTATCGTGTGAACAGCCCAAGCGTTGTTCGTAAGACAAACGATTTGTTGCACCGGACATTTTTAGGAAACTTGTGTTTAGTAAAGGAACCCTGTGATGGTTGACCATGGGTAGCTACATGTTTATAGGTTCATGTTTACAACAAGTATACACCATCTGAAATGGCATGATGACAGCATATGACGTCAGAAAGTACCGTAGACTTCTAGAATATTTGAGTGAATGAACCCGCACGGCAGGCAAACTGTGGTTAGGTGTGTATCCCGCTTATTACTAACATCCTCTCGTTTAATTTGCAATTTCATAGTAATGGAGTCACGTAATGTGATTTATACACACTAATTAGACGCAGTTTGCTCGACCTTCATAATTTGAGCGATATTTAGCACTTAAGGAAAGTGTTTTGGTGATAAGCGGCGAGTGTCATGTAGCTATTATAGATCCACCATATTTACATTTATATACGGTGCGTATAAATCTACAGAGCCTCGTCCGTTTGTAGTATCGTAACTTAGGGTGCGGGACAAATTTTGTCCCGGGGTTCCATTGCCACAGGTCCAAGTTAGTCTATATTTCAGTCACACCTAATCTCAGTAGGATCTTCAATACAATATTGACTACCATTACTAACAAAACATCTTGCTCTCTTGCATTTGAAATTCAGACTAACGATATCATATCAAATTCACAGCGCAGATACTAGGGCAGGTCACGGTGCGTTGAATAAACGAAACGATAAGCATCACAGAGCCTAATCCACCGGAGTACGAGATCAAAAAGGCAAAAGAGAATATTATACTAGAAATTAAGGTGGATATATTATAAGCATTTATAGTACAGAAATTAAGGTGGATATATTATAAGCATTTATAGTATAAAGACTAGCTACCCTGTATCTTTATGTATGCATAACAAGACTGCACGTATTACATAAGTTCTATTTAAGTGTTAATATGCTGCGCCGTCATTTACATGCAGGATGGGATTAAACACCAAAACGGAATGTTAGCAACAAGTAACATGATATACCAATGTTCGGGTAACATTGAAATAAGAATTAGGCGTTAGTTGAGAGTTGACAGTAGATTCAAACAGTTTTAAACCCAGCTAGGAAGTACCAAGTGTGCGACATAACAACACCTATCACTCATTTATCCAACTTTTCTAAATCTCACTATCAAATAAAAGTTAAATAAAGGATGAATAATGTAAATAACACTTTTTTGTAACAGAAGCTTATCAAGCAGGGAATTTTACAACTCAAACCACGACACTACATGTCTACTGCTCCAGTGATTATCACCTTATCCTAGTGACTGTACACGTCGGCGGCGGCACTCAAGTACTATCGTCTCTCTTTCTGTTTGCTAATCCGTGAACAAATCACCGCCTAGGGGATCCGATGGAGGTCATGGCTTTCGTTACTAGAGCCTGCTTGTCGCAAACCGACACGGGGGACACCTAAGAGATACTGGGTTACGTAAAAACCCCTGATTCTTACACTAAGTTTGACCAAGGTTTCTACCACTTGATCATGAATATGGCGACAACCTAAATAAAGCTGTGATGAAACGGGATCATTTGCAATAATCTACACGGCGGGTCGTTTGTACATCAAACTAATTTGCACTATATTACAGCAGCTTAGCAGATATTAAAATCTAAAATATATTATCTGGTATCAAATTTTAAAACCTTTTAACTGAGTTCTTGATCTGTTTAAAATTCTGCATGAGGTTATTTCATTGCGAGGCTCAAACTTAATGTACTTCACAACAACGAACACTGTGGTTAAACATCATAACTCAACTCAAAAACATGACGCAAAAATTTAATACATGGGTGTTGCTCAGACTCTTAAAAGTAATTTGTTTTTTCCTCCATGAAGAACCGGCTCGTGTGGATGTTTTATAATCCAGTTACAAAGTACAAGGCTTCCTATATTTACAGCCATTTAAAACCACACACAACGGTATGTTAGCCATTGTAGCGATCTTGAGAGCAGGAAATGACGATAAAACCACTGCTAGCCACAACTGACAAATTGTTTTGACAAGAAATGGCGGGTATTGCTCATTCCAACTACATACCAAACATTACATTCATTTTCATGATTCATGTCTTTATCAGAAAGAGACAAGGAAACATGAAAAAAAATACTGCGATGAACGTAGCCTAGTGAAAAACATGCAATCAACAGGTGGGGAGTCACTCGAACCTCATGAACCTACTGCGTTTGTTTCATATCGCGTAACAGGATAACTAACTGCAGCATGGTGCATTAAACCAGCATGCTGAGAACAAATGTAAAGACAGAGTAACTGATGTGGTTACACCAATTATAACAATATAAACACACCTCTTCCGTAAAACTAGCAGGAGATATTTATGGTAATGAAATGTAGAAAAAGACGGGATTTCGTGACACATTTGGCTAACATGACTCTTATGACGTACAGTTGAACACGCACAAGTACAGCACGCACGCAAATTTGTATAACAGAAAACCCAATGTATCAGAACGCAATGTATAGCAGAACGCAATGTAGCCGAACGCAATGTCCCGAACGCATATGTAGAAGAACGCAATGTAGCAGAACGCATGGTTCATTGGGCAGAAAACACAATATAGTAGAACCTCACCTCTGTGGACTTGGCTTTTGTTGACGTCTTCCCACTTTCTTGCTTTCCTCGTATTCTTCTTCATCTAAGGAACGAAATTTGATATGTAACAATCACCAATCTACTTCATTTCAGTTGGTATTTATCATGTATGCTAATTTTTCCCTGCAAACCTCATCTCAGAGTGAAGATTCTTCTGAAGTGCAAATTCAATAAACTATATCTGAATATAGCATTTCAAAAGAATTTTGGTTTGAAAATGAGGTTGGGAATGATAAGTAGCATCCGTGATATGTGTCCATTGTTTACCTTCAGAGGAACTAGATGAGCCCACAATCAAACTGATGCCTTTTGCATGAAGTTTTCTGGTGATATGAATGTCACGTTTAGCTCGACGAACAACACCTAAAAAGAAAAGTGAGTTTTTCAGCTACACCCATTACATAGTTTGAAGGTCAAATACCAGACAACTGTAACTATAGCAACATACCTGGAAAACTCTGATCCTGAAATGTGTCATCCGAGACAAGCCTTGAACCACGACACATATCATCATCTTCCAGACTTGATGTGGAATTCTCGCTACATGTTGACACTGCTGACTGGACCCGTGGTCGCAACTGGTTTAGACTCTGAAGAGCTTGATTCAAATCTGTCATGGCTGAATCCACTGTATGGACAGGGGTCTGGGGCAATGGAGATGGTGAGGTGGGGGATGATGAGGACTCAGATGACAATGGGATACGCCGGAATACACTGTTCAGGTTCTCTCCCGGAATGAGCTGCATGGGTCGAGATGGTCTGGGTCCTTGTTTCTGGGGAGTTGGCATTAGTTGTGGCATTGGGATGTAACCCTGGGTTTCAATGGACAGGGAATCCAAGGAAGGGGTGGATAAAGAGGGTTGAGTGAGAGTTGTTGGTGGTAGAAAGTCAGAAAGAGAGATATCAGAAATGGTATCATCTGATGTTACTGACAAATTGTCAATGAATTTGTTCCTACTGTTTGATTGAGATAGTTCACTGATCACACTTGTGGGAACACTACCAATTAAAGGGTATACAAAATTGTCCCCTTCTATAGTCCTATTCTGTTCACAGGGTTCTTGATGCTCCTGTCTATCAACAGAACACCTCCAGCGACCATTCGGTAACTGTCCATATACTGTGAATGTGTGACCAGCAGGAATAAGTGTTGCTTGGCAACCAGGTATCAAGAAGTAGTCGGTCTTTGCTGTTGCCAGAAACTCAATCCTCATGATCATGTCTAAACAGATACAATTTAACATGGAGCAGTAGGTAATGTGTTTCAAATATATGTTATGGGTTGTTTAAAGAGAAAATCTTAATATCACTGACCCTTAGATGAAACTCACAACACTCCATAATTATCTAAAACCAAATTTTTATTGTTCTATTGAAAACTAAAGTTGACATACTTTCATCTTCTCCCAGAAAATCCTTCTCTTGTTGTTCAAGCTGTTTCAGAAAACGTTCCTTCTGTAAAAGTTTTTTCTGGTAAAACAAAAATTAATATGTGATGGTAAAAATGGAGCATTTCATTTTTTTGTACAATTTTGATCTAACAATAATGATGATCACCTTTAGGTTGGCAACACGATGGTCTGTTGCACTGAGTGTTGAAGTAAGGATATCTTCTAGATAAAAATATTTAAACAATTTAAAGAGTCACAAACTGTGAGTGCAGATCATTAAGTAAATATATCTTACCTTCCTGACTTTGAACTGACTTTGTTGTGTCAGGGTAAGTTCTACAATGAAATACAACAAATGTTAACAATATGAAAACACAAGAAATGTGCAGCAATGCCGTATTCTTTGCATTAAACATCATGTGTTAACTACTTACAGTTGCATTGGCATCATACATCTTTGTCTTTGAAAAATTGCAATTTTAGCATTTTGGAGAAGTTTTTCTAAAACACGGGACACGGCATTTCAATGGTAAACTTGCATTATTTGCAAAATTGCTCAGGGAGTTGGGAAGGGTTAATGATGCAAGAGAAAGGGAGGTTCGAACCATTGCAGAATGGCTGAACATTATTCTCAGTTATTCCAATAAAAAGCATTAAAAAATAGTCTTAATTGCTGTCTTACCATAATGTTTCTGTTCCAATAAAATGACCATGCAATGAAAAAAGTTATTATCAAGTTAATAAAAATATCAAGACAAGTGATGAACAATAGGGATAATTGGAACACACCTCTGGGCGGTTGGCTTTATCAATACTTGACTGCAGTTTTGTGCGCCTAAAAATGATGTGACTGCAATATCACAACCTTGTTCATTTCATAAAATTTTTGTTATTATATAAACTACTTACCATCTGTAAAGAGCTGATGTGGTTGGAGCTTGCAAGAAATATATGGAGTTGTCCGATAAAATCATCTGTAGCATATTTTTTCTGGTTAAACTGGAAACTTTATGTTTTCGGTTCATTCTCTTTTGCTAATAATGATTTTGCAAATTACAAAAATTTCAATAAAAAACTCATTGTCAAAATACAGTAAAATTCATTTGATAAAAGTACATACATATTCATAATCAAACTCCTTCACAGATCCATTTTTTAAACAGAAGAATGCATGTTTTATTTGTTCCTACAAATGGAAATAATGGTTTTACACAACTGTAATTTTTATCAAGCATCAAAAATCTAGTCAAGTATGTAGGTTATTTACCAGAATCACAGAACTAGAGCTAGCAAACCACTGGATATACCATATCACAATTATAATCAAATAACTTGCTATGACTTAAATGAGAACTAAAATGAAATTCTGCTTCTTAAAACTATAATTTATATTTCCCTTAGTCAGAGAGCCTTACATGATACCTCAGGTTTTGGTCCAATCATTGTGGATGGTGGGAAGTCACAAGTTTTTGGTAAAGATACATCCTGATTAATAAGAAAGATAATTATGAATGTGGCTATAATAACTGATGCCTAACCCAAAACAACATATTTAATGTGTATATATCAATAATGTAGTGTGCATGTTGTATGTACCTGATACAAACGAAGAGTTGAACCACAGAGATCAGTCCAGAATGTCTGCCAACTTAACCTCTGCACAAATACAATTGAGAAACTTTTCTAAATTATGACTGCAATTGAACCTGGCACAAATGTTTTCTAGAAAGTCACCTTGATTCGCTTGCCATCCCCATCACATAGCTGCATAACATTGAGATAACCCCACTAGAACATGAAACAGATTACAATATGTAAATCTCATTAAATATTTTAATGATGTACATCAGTCTACAGTTCAAATCCAGGCAATCCAGCACAAAAAATGTTGCATACATGAATGCAAGTCAAGTCATCTTCGGAGTCAGCCTTCTCTTCCTCCATATTCTCCTACACAAAAAGAAATTAGTGGTCAAATCAAGTCATATGCAAACACTATTTATAGTATTATGTTTAGGTTATGTCATATAAGGTCACTAACTAAACCTTGAAGTCACTATGCATTTGATAGAGATTAGTAACAGTATACTCAACCAACCTTGACAGTGGATAAGAAAAACTAGGACAATTTTCTCTTCTCAACAAATTTTTAAAAGCTTTTAGTGTATGATCCGTACTTCAGCTATCAATGTACTTCAACTTGCCAGTATTTATCAGAATATTTCCCCAGCTAGCAGTTATTATGTGCAGGGTCATTACATCATTAAATGTACAAGGAACATTATGTTTTTAATGACTTTCCGTTTAGAAAGCAACAATGAAACACAGTAATGTGTCGTCAGATACACATGGTGAAGCTACAAGGAAGTATATCACGGAAGTACTATCATTTCTATGATAGCTGCATATAAATATAGCACATACTATAAGTTTGACAACAATCTTTACTCTCCAAAACACAAAACAATCGTGAGATACAAACGAGCTGTTGACAGCTTTATTCGTGAGCAAAGTGTCAAATTTCTTTCCGAAATAATAAGACAGGAAAGCAATATTTTTGCCAACAATACACAAATATTGAAATGTTCCTTACAGACAGTAAAGTGCGACAAAACAAATACAAACAAATGGATCTTTTTAATTGCTTAGATGAAGCAAAATTTATGAACTTTAATACAGAAGACGACGGTCTTGCACACTACAAACCATATATCATTTAAACTTTACATTAAAGCTACATTTTGCAGCAGAATTTGAAGCATTGCATTCTAAATAGTCCATAATGGTGACATAAAGTATCTATTATTATACTACTGTCCATTCCAAATTTTAAAACTAAAATGAAATTGCGAACATGATTATTAAAAGCAGTCAACGAACTATAAAACATCCCCCCATTATTTAACACCCGCTAGTTTATAGAAATATTAGCAACAAAAACTATTTGCGGTTGAAAAACAATCAGAAATTAATTAAAATGGCAAAACCGCGTGGATTATCCCGAACTAAACTGACAGAAGTCTTGAAAATTGAACACTTCAATAGTTTCACTTTTAGCTATTGCTATGGAAAGACTCATTGTTGATATAATTGTAACTACTTCAAATGTTTCCAAACAAGTTAACATATTCTAATTGCTATTATACTTACTTAACAACAGAAAAACTTTGAATAAAACTCCTCAAATCTCCATATTCACCACAACTTCGTACTTCTTTGCTAACCACAAATGCTTCGACCTGTCAAAATTTGGCGACAAAACGGCGCCCGCCAAAATTGTCGACCAAGTAGCAAGCACAGGTAACCCATATGCCAAGCATAACTTCAAAAAATTACTCATTTCATATATAACACGAACTGAGATTTGAAATAAAAAGCCTTGTTTCGTGCTCACGAGTTTAAATAGCACTTCTTTGCACACAAAATCGCATTAAAACTTCATTTTATTCAAGAGAGAAAAACAACGGTTATGTTTACAACATTTACTTGCCAAGTAGGCATAGAAAACCGTTTTCATCAATTGACTGTGTTTCGTTCCACCCAAGAATTCAGCGATATTAAATCAGCATACACGCCATACGCGTTCTCGCGTGCACAACCAATGCCCCAGCTCACAGCACCCATCAGGTACCACTGGTTATCACCTTTGCACACCATTGGTCCACCACTATCCCCTTGGCACGCATCAATACGTCCGACTGAAAAGCCGGCGCATCTCATCCGATCGGTGATAGTATATCCATGATGTTGTCTGTATACACGGGCACACTCGGCGCGGTCAACCAAAGGCACCTTAGCCTGGTACAAACGTTTCGGGAACGCTCCTGTTTCATGCAATTTACCCCAACCTGTCACATAGCATTCAGTTCCGGCCGGAAAAGCGATACCATCAGTTGGTAGACAGATGGGACGAACGCGCTTTGTGTAGCGAATTGGTGTGCGCAGTTTCATCAGAGCAATATCATAATCAAATGTTGACGGGTTATAATGCTCGTGTTTGATGATTTTCTCAATCTCAATCTTCTGTTCATGATCTTCATGTTGACCAATCTCAAAATCACCTTCGAGAAAAAGAAAGACGATTAAGCAGACGGTCTTTTAATAGCTTCGACAGATAGATCATAAAGATCAAACGCGGTTCCGTAGCAAACAATCCGCAGTAGTAATAAGGTTACGGTAGGAAATTCCGGGATCCTGTGCAGGATCCTCTTAGTCTAGTATGCTCCATGATCCTGCGGAATCCTGCATGTTTAAGATCGTGTTTAAAATCCCAGCTTCAATCCTACACATTGTAGTATATACACGGATTTGGAGTTTCGACTGCGCATCATATCACGCATGCAAAAGTGGGACGGAAGTTGGTTTAAATACTTA
>JAOTOK010099842.1:0-14681 GCA_025770025.1 Virgularia gustaviana | reverse complement strand
TACGGACCTCGCGCTCAGCCAATCAGAAAGCGTTATTTAGTTACGGACCCCGAGTTACGGACCCGGTAAAAAATAAAGTACCGTATTACATGCAATAATTATCTTTTAAGTGCCTATTGTTTATTGAATAATCACAAAGTTCATTATGTGAGCATTATTATTGTGTGGCGATTTATTTTTGTGAATGATAGTAAGTGCCGGCCATAGTGGAGCATTTGAACTCGTGACCGTGAGTGATTTTCTTTTAAACGCCCTTTAATAAAACTATAATAACAGTAATAGAGTTTATGTTCTTGGGCCTAAATATGTTTTTAGCTCTTCTCCAGCTCAATTTAACGGCCTCGCTTCGCTCGGGCAAAATTGAGTTTGAGTCGGGCTACAAACATATTTACGCCCGCGAACATCAAGTCTATTGTTATATCAGACCTTTGTTACTTTGCTCCATTCATTAGCATAGCGCCTCTGGTCAGTGGAGCACATGACAATCGGCGGGTTTTCGTATGGGTTGAAATATATAGTTTAGTGCCATCAGCATAAAGACCAGTAACGTTGAGGGAGGTAAAGTATCAGATGGATTGTTTATGAATAAAATAAAAAGCATCGGTCCCAAAATGCTTCCCTGCTGGCCCACCACAGGAAATCAATCTAAAGCTCGCAACGACACGCTGTGTCAGTTATGAAGATAGTTGGTGAACCAATTCAGGAGGTTGCATGCCACGAATACCATAAAATATGAATATAAATACCATATATCAATATTATGACACAGTTGAAACATGAAGTAACATGAAGCATGGTTAAGTGAACCAATCCAATATGGCCGCCCTGGCTTCATTTTCCTTTATGCAGATGCGCTATCCAGTCTCTTATATAGATCAGTGGAGGACTTTTCAACTTCATTGACTGCTAGTGTAAACTCCGCTGACGGTTGTATCTTTATTGGCCATATTTGAATATTGGCTGTGGTTTGTCATGGAGACCAGTTTTTAATATTAGTTTCTCTGCATGTTTTTACTTTTTTGCACACCAACAATCCAACCAGCGCTCTTATATTCCCTTAGTTATAGTATAAACTTTTTTACCGATGACACAACTATAAAAACGCTTGGAAAAGGATGGAGAATTGCTCTGTACGGACTGAACGGCCTGAACTCCATAGAGGGTGGGAGGCATAGCTCGGCAACCAGGATATTAGGCCTTAACCCTTCTCAGTTGCTGTGATTCTTACAACCCCATTGTCCAAGATTTTAAATTCACATACTTACTACTGTTACATATGTCTTAGGGTATCATTACCTAATTACAATTTACACTGGTGACAACTTTCGCGGTGGTTTGGAATCGGTGATCTATGTTATGTTAACCGGAACAAAAGGTTCTTCCCAAGAAATTGAACTTCAACTGTAAGTATGATTCCAAACACGTTTTCTAGTTGATGTATGTATCTTTGTTCGTGTAGAGAGCTTTTTCAAAAATGAGCCCGGCCAGATCGGAACTTATTTCTAGGAATTCAATTTGTGTTGGTGCGGGAATGTGTTGTTCAAATGTATAACCAGGCTACAGTAGTTAACTCCAGTACAATGAAGTTACCGTACCATGCTTCTGTTGGTAGAATTTTGTTTCACGACGTAGCCCGGTTATTATAAGGCTTCCAGAAAACGGCCTATATAACCGCGCTACAGTATTCAACTCCAGTACAATGAAGTTACTGCCAGTAACTTCATTGTACTGGAGTTAGTGGTCGTATCATGCTTATGTTACAATTTTGTTTCACAACGTAGCCCGCTTATAACTAATTCCAGAAAACGGCCTATATAACCGGGCCACAGTAGCTAACTCCAGTACAATGCGGTTACTGGTCGTACCATGCTTCTGTTGGTAGAATTTTGTTTCACGACGTAGCCCGGTTATAACTTCCCGAAAACGGCCTATAAACCGGGCTATAGTAGTTGACTCCAGTACAATGAAGTTACTGGTCGTACCATGCTTCTGTTGGTAGAATTTGTTTCACAACGTAGCCCGGTTATAACTTCCAGAAATGGCATATATAACGGGGCTACTGTAGCTAACTCCAGTATACGATGAAGTTACTGGTCGTATCATGCTTCTGTTGGTGCAATTTCTGAACGTTCTAATCTTTATCTGGTCGCTCATGCATCCTCAAACATTCACTAGTTACAGTCCTCCCATAAATATTCTTTTGTTATAGTCCTTACATCAGTATTCTAAATGTTCTCTATAGCTAGCTATTTATGTGGTTGTTTTTTGAAAATCTTCTATTTGGTATGCTCAAAATTGGTCCCTTATGCGATGATAAAAATAAACGACATTCTCATTTTTTGAAGCTTAAGCATACTGCCTAAAAATATTTTTCATTTTGCATGAACTACTTTTGTGTAATGTGCATTTTACGTTTCAACTTCTTGCAGCTTTATAGCTAACGAAGGCCGCGTGTCCCCGATGCGTCGATTCCTTAGCCCTTAATACGGACAAGCTGGTTGAAAAATGAAAATACGAGGCGCAACCGATTTTGTTCAACAGCTTAATTGGCTGTTTTTTTACATTTAGTTCAAGAACGCTTATCAATGTCGCAAATAGCTTCTCAAACGAAGCAATATTTCGCGAGAAAATCTAATTTCGATTTGCCTGGTGGTCTTGAATTTAATTTCTAATACAGATTTCTATAAATATCATGTATTTCTTTTGTCTTTTTCTTCATAATATTATTACGTCTAGACGTGATCACGTGCGAGCCTCATCCCAGTCCTTTACAGTGCTCACTAAAACAGATCTTGGTGATTTATTGAAGCTCAAAATATGGCACAAAAAATATTATGCTTTGTGGTATTTGGATAGTGTTACCATAAAACCAATGTGGTCGTCTTCCCACCAACAGTAAGTATTACGTTCAATTACAATTAAAGTTATCTAAATTATAATAAGAAGCGTTAAGCTACATAGGTGGCTTGGGACACGCGCGATGTTCAAGCATACGACAGTGTAATAAGAACCCTGTTTTCTCCTTCGGTCAATTCACCCTCTCTGTAGTCAGTGGCCTATAATAGCCAGACGGCCGACGATTTAGTCCTGGGGTCGGTTGTACGAAGCCTGAATAATAGCGCTATCCACTGAATAGCGATTTTTTCCACGTTTGGAAATTCGCCTGCTGATCAATGCACCTCAAATTAAGATTTGGTATTTTTAATTTGAAGTCTTACGGTACATTCTAAGCCCAGACAGTGAATTGTACAGCTTTTTGAGCAATTTCTAAAAGTTTGAAAAACTGATCGCTATTCGTTGGATAGCGCTATTCAGCCTTCGTACAACCGTGTTATTATTCCGTGTCCACAAACTGTAAAAACAATACATTTTTAAAGAAATGAATAATGATAATGGTTTGAAATAATGAAAACCCGACCCTAATTATGAGTAATAATTTATAATCTTGACTCCAATTTTGCAAAAGCGTAATGTTATTTATGGCATTCGCGCCTACTCGCAACTGTTAATAAATTTATGGATGGGTGGAATGATCGAACAGCGACGGCAATATACAGGCTGGGTCAATCACTGAACTTTTCCTTCAGGCTTCAGTACATCTTTATCGATCCTTAAAATGCGTTTTCCCCGCACACAAATCTTGCTTTACTTTGCTTTAGGTACTCCGCGTGTATCCACAGTTGGTTGAGTCTTCTCTACTCATCGCATGGAGCCACTGTAGACAAGGGAGACACATGTCGGTAAAGGATACAGCTCATCCCGAATGAGAAATGCCTGGAATATTGATTCAATAAAATCTTCGCATATTCCTGTACGACTAATTAATTGAACAGAAAAAAAAATCAAAATTTTATTAAACGATCAACTCAGTCTAAACATTATTAAATATAACCGAACAATAGTTGCTGCCGTTTTCCGGACCATACATGCCCGCCCGGGCTGCATTACTTCAGAATTTTCATTTCTAAGCATGGGTTTAGTAGCAGTAATAACTGCTGATGATGTACTTGATTAATAATGTCATCCTAGAGGGCCCCGGGCGGGTTGCTGCCGTTTTCCGGACCATAACTACCCGGGCTGCATTACTTCACTAACCACCCACACTCTGTTCATCTGTCCACTCTGCCACTGAAGATCTTCGTAAGAAGACAGCCTACTTGATCAATATATGTTTCCCTTCGAACAGGCAACCTATCCGCGGTAGTGGCCAGTGCTTCCGTCTTTCAGCTCAGAGCATCAGCAGACAGCAGGAACGTCGCACTTTTACGCCTCTTGCCGTGGCAGAGTGCTATCCACCCGCCCCCTAGACCATAGGCGACTGCCCCTTGGTATCGCACACGTCCGCCCTTCATCGATTGAGGTTAGGAACGGCTGCATGTGTTCCTAGTTTAGGATATCAATAGTATTAGGAAACGCATACGTCTATTATAACCGTCGCAATTGGCCAACAATACAATTGTGTGACTCATGCATTTCCAGGCCTGCATGGTAAGATGTTGCCGGCAAATTAAGTTGAATTATCTTTCTTCCAAGGCCGATATCTCGAGAAGTACGCATCGGATTGAAATAAACCAAATGAAGGAAATGAAGCTGAAGATGTTCTTTAGAGAGCAATGAGAGCAACAGAACATTCCGTTTTGAAATTGCTCGCGGGCGTCTCCTGGCGAAGTCATGCTGCGCTCGCGGCGTAGTGTATTTTGTATTTAAGGTGATCACCAATTATTAGCTTTCTTTGCAATGGCACCTCCAGAGTTATAAAATTCTCGACCCGCACGGAAAATGACAATAACGCTACTGGAAATTAAGACCTCGCTGTTGCCGTTTGGAACGCGAGGTATAATAAGCAGAAGTTTTTGAAAACTATCAATCTTATGTTATATAATGAAGACGCGAAACACTCTCATCTCAATTTATTTTAGTATCAAGTATTTAAGTGTCAAGTTAAAGTTGCTAGTTTAGGTTGGTTGACCCTGGCTGAACCCCAGGCAAATAGCTGATAATGTGATCATTGCAGGGCGCGGAGAACAACTGTATATGCTTTTCTAAAACTCATTAATAATTCAAGAGGAAATGACAAAAGAAATACATGTTTAATGAATGTCTGTAGACATGATACAGAATCCTAGCTGTTCATTTGCATAAACTTTAATCGCAAGTTTCTAACGTTTTATTACTTATTTTTTAAATCTAATGTTATCAAACGACTCTCTGGGTTCGTTTTAGAAGTAATTTACAAAACTCGTGGCCGTTCTGTATCAGTGTACACAGATACTCGTGCTTCGCACTCGTGTCTGTATACACCGATACAGACCGATACAGAACGGCCACTCGTTTTGTAAATAGTACATCACACGAGGAAAATCGAAAAGTCATAATTGTAGTTACATTAAAAAACGCTATATCGCGATTCGGTCCATACATGTTAAAGTCAAAGTTGAAGGTATTAATGAGTGCATAGTTCGTTATGATAATTATTAGGGAACGGTGCGTGAGGTGTTGGTATGAAATGGTATCCTGAATAACTCTTGAATTATAGCTCTCTATTCAGCAACTGAATCAATCAGTTATGGTGCGTGAATGATTGGCAAATATGGGCGCTTGCCAAAAAATAGCCCTGTACTGTAGATCTTATTATAGGCCTATAATAATTGGCGGTCACTGAAAAGTTCTTTGTGATTTCAAAAAATAACAAATGGATGAATGCTGTGGAAACTGGGTAGAAGAACCCCTAAAGGGTCGGAATTTCTTGGAAAGAAAGCGACGTTGTTGGTGCCAGTGACTTAAAAAGTTTAAAAGAATTCAAAAAAAAATCCACGTTGTCGGAGTCTGTATTTTGATTTAACTCCTCTTGAGTTTTATGAGTTCAGCAATCTTTTCTTTGATTAAATCAACGTGATTAAGGGCGTTGTATTCCATTAACTCGTGTAGTCTGTTAAAAGTTAGATGGTCATATTCGAAAGAAAATGTCGAGAATGGTTGAGCAGGGTCATCAAAAATCGCAAAGTCAGCAAAAGCTTTCTCTTCTTCGTGCTTCCTGGGTAAACCTACAGAAAGGATTGAAGGAAAATTGTTAACATACAAGGGATAGGGATGTCTATATACTATAGATTAACGTTACAGCAAGAAAAACAAATACGGAGCATCTTTTAAACGAAATGCGTTAAAAACGTCGAACCAAGCTTAAATCAAAAATGTTATTTTATAAAACAATTAACTTGGAATTTTTCGTATTTATCTGGCAAACGAGTTGAATGATCATCCAATATCTTTTTTAATTTGGCGCCCATTTAGAAACATTCCAGTACCATGGTAACAATATATAGCTAATGATTCAATTTCTTATACCTCTCGGTATATTGATCAAAATTTACAATAATTCTACAGGTCTTGCTAAAGGTAAAATGACAAATTTTCCCTTTAAAGCTGCAGCTCTTGTTATGCAATAAATAATTGCAAGAGACTGAGTCGCATTTAAATATCGCGATAAAAACGCAGAGCATAATGAGTTTTTATTGAGTACCAGTTTCAGGGAGTCTAACAAATTCTGTCTTGAAGTAAATTACCTTTTATACTATAACAACTTGTAACCAGTCATAGTTATATGTCATTGTTGTTTTGTTTAGCACTCTGGGAGAAAATTAAACATTTGCATACGCCAAGAAAACAGAATATATCGGAAATGAGAAAGATGACGACGTTTTACAAAAGCAGTGCTTTACCCATATTAAATTTAAAATGCCTGGATTAAATTTTGTTTTAGAACTGCATGAATAAAAGCTTACCTGGTTCACAATAATCTCTAAAGGTTTTGTTAATGAGAACAAAATGGATTATTGTAGGACAACGTGGATCATCAGGATTTTCAAATACGTAGCATTCCTGAATATCGGTCTCCTTGGTAACAGGGTTGTCAGCAATTGGAGGAAAGGGCATGTTATTGGATCGTGCCCATTTCTCGGCCTTGAGGAGCTCCTATCACATAATTGATAAAGCGTTTTTCATTGTAACAGAGGATTTAATGGGATTTAAAGTAAATGATTTTAGTGAATGCTTTACAATTAAAATCACACGCGCAAAAACGCTCAACTTTTCACGTTGTCAAGTGTCAACAACTATATATAGTTCGGGCTCTTTACTTGTCAGAACAAGTTGTGCTGCACCATGTTAACAAGGTCCTGTAACTATTGTTTACTCCTAACCTGTTCTGACAATGTTGCTTTGAAAATATTTGCAGCTGTGAAATAACGAACAGGAATTGATAACAATGTAGTTCTGAACAAATGTTGCAAACATGTTACATTAATCAGTGCTGTTGACGTTTGTTCCATTTAATTTTAACGCTTGCTTGTCGCTTGAACAGGGGGGTCGGGGAATGTTGACGTGCCCCAACTAGCACAATGTGGACTGATAAGCCATGTAACTGCAATCTTGCTAACCTAAACTGATTGCTTCCAACTTTTATATCACCCATTTGTGAAATATATGTGGCTAGGGTCATAGTTATAATTTTACACTAACTTTGTCTTGCTCTCGATCCCAAACCACCTTTAAAAGGAAACTTAATTTTTAAGTCGTTTGCCCGGCTTGGCATGGAGGGGTAACAACATTTGTCCACATCAAGGTACGAGTAATGGATATGCTAGGAACCGATTTTATGCCTTTTGTGGTAAAAGGTTACGGCTCAAATATCCCATGTTTCGTTATATATACATCGGAACGATCCGCGGGTATGCGTTTACAGCTACACCAGTTAAAATTCTTTTAAACACTCCATGGAAGGTGCCCTCCCCCCCTCGCCAACAAAAAGGATAACCAGCTTCGGGCCTGATTCGGATCAGATGTTGTTTGCTCTTTTTCCGTTGATTGTTGCAATAATCTCAACATATGTTGTGTCGTGTGCGTATGTGGGGTCTCAACTCCTGTAGCAGGGAGAGTAACAACATACAAACATTTAGGTTTTTAATTCTCTGCAGAGACGTCAACGTTGTGCCCTTGTGTAAAGTATGTTCGGGCAAGTATATAGTATTGTTTGAATGTTGATAATAATACTGAATTAAATTATGCCCACCAAGCCACAGAACTTGGGTTTATTTTAATTTCTGACTGTGTTGAAATAATGAAAAGTGTTTCTAAAAAGAAGGTACCTTACCTCGAAAGGCGACATGCCATTATCGTGATCTCGCTGACTGAAGTCGAATGATATTATGAGGTCAACATTTCTTTCTGGTCTTATTACAGCAGGATAAGGGGAATTAAAAGCGAGACCGCTGTCCACAAGGCAAATTGTCTTCCTGGTTACCGTATTTGTGTTAAGCTGTCCATCTAAGAACAAAAGGAAGCAAAAGTATAAGGCTTCTAAAAGGCCTAGCTATGGCGAATAAAGTAGATTACTTTTCAACTTTTAACAACAATCGGTACCAAGCGGCGCACTTTAGCGACTTTGCACGGCCGGGCAAAATTTTCGAATTATAGTAAAAACCCTGTCCTGATTTACGACGGACAATTGGTCCCAATTGTCAAGATAAATATTACGCAAACATGGGTCGTTTGTTTGGCTAAAAATTGAAAAAAAATATAATAACCCCTATTTTCCATTATGTTCTTCCTCGTGACCAACTAATTGCTTTCTGTGGAGCGCTGTTTTGCCAGTTCATTTAACGCAAGTAATCTATTTCCCAGTATTGGCAGTAAATAATTAATGATTTTTTGGAATAAAATTAAATCTACATTTTATACACATATGTGCATATTTGCCCAAGTAACGGAAACATAAGTCGCCTATTTAAAAAATCACACTATTTTGTTGGCGTATTAACCAGACTAACAGCAGCTAGTTCTAGTCACAAGAATTTTGCACCTCAAACGTAAGTTTTAGTTGCCCTAACCCGGCCACTCGAAAGGGCTATATTCTATATAGCCTCTGGCGGTAAGCCGGACACATCGTTTGTCTACTAATGAAATATGTATTTTACTCAAATTACCATTTGACCATTTCACCTGCATGTTTAGTGAAGACGCAACTTAAGACGTTGAATTAAAATACTAAAAAAGATTATCAAACAGACCTTTTTCAACATTAAATTTTAACCCACGGAATATGTTAAATATTTCAGCCGCTCTCCCTTGACGAGTTTTGAAGATTTTGCCAGGAGTCAAAACGTCCTTCAACCAGCGGGACTCTAGATAACAAAACATGATACAAAAACTATAATATGTTGCGGAAGCTAAATATTTCTAAGAGAAAACGTCGGCTTCATAGACTTTTTGGCTGGGAAAGATGCCGGAATTGTCGTCATTTAAGGCAATGCAAATGAGATTTCTTTTGTTTCGAGCTACTAAATGACTTGAATAACGTCAGTTCCGGCATCTTTACCAGCCAAAAAGTCTATGAAGCCGAAGTTTTCTCTAAGAAATATTTCGCATGTCGTTTTGAAATGTACTAAACATCACAAATATGCAAAATCTCAACAGGCTGCATAGGCACTTTAAAATGGCCAACCGATTGCAGTGATAAACCGAATCACCGAAGACGATAATATAAGAATTAGCTGAGTGTGGCAGAACATCATATAAACTCATGTTCGGCACAAGGAAGTAGAAATGTTGTAGCTACCATAGATAAAAGTAACAATATGTTAGCACTACATATAAAGTGATTCTACAGTATATCGTTCCTATACAGTCTAAGACTGCAGTGTAATACCACAGTAACCTATGATTTCCTGATACTATAACATGACAGGGGTGTATAGTAAGCCCAAAATGAGTGGAGGTTCTAACCCAAGAGTGTGGTAGCACTCCCCCCAGGAAAGGCCTCTTTTATTGATTTTTGAATTACATGGTCCAGAAAATTATGTCCAGTTCGAACCCCATTTCCACCATTGGTGGCAAACTGTTCAAAATGACATGAAATTATCAAGGAAATTGTGTCATCCCCCTCAATGATTTTCTCCTCAGTTTTGGTTTTTTGGGAAACTGTCTTAGAGCTAGACTGCATACTAATTACTGATACTGATGAATACTGCTACAATAACAACATACTTGCGCCAGGCATACTGATATATCTGTTTATCTGTACTACAATAATAATTTTATCGATTCCACTAGAGTAAACTTTTACAAGCCTAACTTTCTCTCAGTGTCAGAAAATAACTTTCTGTGAGAGTGGTTTTTGATATAAAATCGAAACGCTGAATTCGCCCGATCTAATGAAGAGCGTTAAATTGTCACGAGGGTCTCACGTGCACTTAATATGGATAACCACTGACCTCCAATCGGTGGGAGAGTCAAGTTTAGACACTTAGTTATTTACTAGCTTTCTTGTTTTTCTGTGTTTAATTAGCTTACATACTTTTAATTTTGTCTTCAGGTCCTTCTTCAGAATCAGTATAATAAGAACTTTCGCATGGCTCCGGCTCTTTCCACATGCCCTTTTCTTGGTATCTTTTCCTTGCTAACAAAAGATCAGAAAAAGGACAAAACTCGGTGGCTGGTTGGCGTCTTAAATTGACAATTTACGTAAAAGGCTCCTGTTGTGTCGACTCTAAAACTAAAGTCTGAAAATAGCCCCCAAAGAAAGATATTCATGCAGTTAGTATGCGATATTCTACAATTTAGAAGTTCAAAATGTAAACAAAGCGTTTGTTTACGTTGCGCCGCTGTAACCCCCCTTTAACAAAAGTGAAAAGACCATGTAAGCACCCAGGAAGAATTTATTTCCTTCTTGGAAAACTATACCAACTCTCTATACCAACATTTCTAGGTGAAATCACCTGTGTCAGGGCTTCCCGTTGGTGATTCTCCTTCTGTTGCTTGATAGTATCGCACTAAAATGTTAAAATGTCAAATGTCATGTTCTGCAAGCAACAAATTGTTATAGCAACCAGTGACTATTGTCTAGCTCGTACATGCCAGGAATCGCGCAATTTGCAACAATAAGCTTGCTATAAGTCGCAGTGACAAACCGCATGCGAGAAGTCTCACAAGCGGGATGCGTTCGCAAGCCTTGGTCCACACTTGTTGACAACTTGCAGCAGGTTGTTATCATGCTGGTACAAGGTTGTTCATCCTGCGGCTTGTTACGAGGTATGTTATAACAACTTGATATCATCAACAAGGTGGTCGCAACTTGGTGGCTTGCGAGACGATATCAAGTTGTTATAACAACCTCGTAACAAGCCGCAGGATGAACAACCTTGTTCCAACATGATAACAACCTGCTGCAAGTTGTCAACAAGTGTGGACCAAGGCTTGCGAACGATCCCGCTTGTGAGATTTCTTGGTGTGTACAATTGTTATAGTAAGCTGGTAAGTCAGTGTTAATCGTTTATCACTCCGTACACATTGGAAAGATGCTCTTGAAATTTTTTGTGGTGATTGCTCATCCAAACTATGTGATACTCCATGGTGTGCCGCACAGTTTTGATAGGAATTATTATAAGTAGGAAAATAGCAGGGCTTGAGAGAGATTAACGATTAAATAGCTGTGTAACCCGAGGCAGGCTAGTACAATTCTACACTGAAACCATTGACTATGGACAAACCTGCAGAGGGTATACTGAGTGCTAATTTCCCAAGAAGCCATGCTTTAGTTTGTAATAGCATAGTTGTGAGGGAAATTCTACGGTACATTGAGTCGGTAATGACTAAAAGTACACACGAGTAACATACAAGTAGGTTAGGATTAGGGCTGGGGTCAAGGTTACTCCTATGTACTCGTTTGTAGTCGTATTTTACTCGTTTGTACTCGTGTGAACTTTTAGTCCTCTAGACAATAGACAATTTGGCTATTGGTAGCCAAACGGGCAATGAGAACTAATTAGCTAGTTATTAATCGACCCGGTATATAGAACAATAGAAACCCGATCAACTATGCTATCACTCTGCAAAACGAGACATAGGGTTATTGTGTCACTGTGATCATTCATAAGGCATTACGACGTCTTGCAACTTAAACACCACCCCATTCCTCGCTCTTGTTTCTCCAGCATACCGAAAACCGTACAATTATTGCGAAAAGTATGTAGTTGTCGATTAATTAATTGTTTATTTGCGGTACCTATAATGAATGCATGGTGGTTAGCTTGAAATGTTCATCGTATTTATTGACCGTTTCTATTAGATTTATTGTATTTAGTATCTGCTGCATGTGGTCATTGGAATGCAACAAACCATTATTTTTAATTGGTGATAACAAACCTGCAGTCGTCCGACGCAACCCAGCCTTTTGTAATCTTACAGCACTTCGCAGTTGCTTGAACACGTGTGGTTTCTTTTCTCGCGGCAAGAAATCTAAACATCGGATAGAATTGCAAATGTAGTTACTCCTTATACAAGATAACATTGATTGGTCTGGAAATTATTGGGAGTATTGCCTTAAATTGTTTGCAACATATTGTAAACGCATACCTGTAATTACAATCAGCATCTAGTATTTTTTTCATGGGAATTATTTGCACTTTTATAAAGCATTGATATAAATGTTCTTTACAATATTGATAAGACCGATCAGAATTGTTCAAATTCAATATGTGAATTTTTTCTTACCAAGATCACCTTCAAGTCTATCAACATCCTTGTCACCCTCGCCAACCAAGTCCATTTCATGTTTTAGGAAGTATTCCCTGACTGAGAAAAACGACTGTGTTACTTTTTTGTAGTTTATTGTTCTGCAGTAACAGTAACTCTAGCAGTTAACATATGGTGCAGGACGAGCAAATATTTGGCCAAGAAATGCGAATGTAAATAGGTACATAGACATTAGGTAGACTTCAGTAGGCTAAGGTTGACTGCACATGCAGGGTGGTCAAAATACAAAGGAATCTGATCTGAATCTTATTAGAATTTTATTATTTGACCACCATCTGTCATTGTTCTAAAATCTCAAGAGTCAAGGGACTCAATGAAACCCTGCATGTCACAAATTTGACGTGAATAAAGCGTTAATTAACTTTGATTGAGAGTCTAGCT
Organism: Virgularia gustaviana; assembly: GCA_025770025.1. NCBI lineage: Eukaryota > Metazoa > Cnidaria > Anthozoa > Scleralcyonacea > Virgulariidae > Virgularia > Virgularia gustaviana. The sequence continues at coordinate 1,712 of JAOTOK010099842.1, read as the reverse complement.
CATTAATAATTATTTGTGAATTTGATAAGAATGTTTAACAAAGATGTTTTAACAATGTTAAAATAGGAAAAATTCATTATATGCATTATATGCATTGGATGTATGAGGTACACGAACTATGGATTGGGCATGTGCAAATCGGTTTTCAGTATATGGTAAGATTTTTTACGTCGAATATCGTTGCGCACTACTACCCAAAGGGCTTAATCTATGACATCTGTATTATCCTTTCTCCTAAATGGATATGGCGTTCTTTACAAGAATACTTAGTCTGCAATAAATATTTATCAACACTTACTGCAAAATATACTAAATGTTTAATTAGTTGTGCGTCCCTAACTAAACTTATAAAAAGCAAAAAATATATGGGTTGAGTGTGTACTTAATATATATCTGTTGTGCTTATGAATAATTTATGAATACTTGCATGGTAGCTAATGTGCTTGCGCCACGAAACTTATCATATAATATGCACGCATTAAATAAACGTGTGGTTGGTAACGTGCATATACGATCTGGTTTATTCGAGCGTAAAATGTTCGAGAATTCAAAAGTTTCCAAGACATTGCTCAAAGACTACGCATAAGATTCACGGTAAATTCTAATTCAGAAATCAGAACTGCCTCAATAATGCTCCTTTTTCTAACAAGATGACAAAAATCGCGCATAACGTTTATCAATAGACACTTCAAAATTTGGACCAACGTACTACGCGTTTTTGTAGACGCATGCATTTATAAAAAGTTGAGAAATCACCCTGTTTTGCATTAAACTTCTTCGCAAAATTTGGTTTGTTGCCATTTTCCTCACCAACAACGCGATTGAGCAAAATACTATATGCACTTCCCCAAATTCCTGTAAGATTCAAGTGTTTCATAAATAGGAAAATTCAAAGTTAATATCCCAAAGTTTATTTTACTTTCTTTATAAATTTTTAAATTTAAACACGTTATAAGAAGTTTTAGCTATTACTCTATACTGATGTTATGATTTATGTACTATAAACGTAGCTAAAGGTTTGTGTCTGGGTATAGTTGGAGCCCAGAGTTCCCAGTCGTATTTGTACTAGGGTTGACCCATGACCTCAAGCCACTCAACCGTGGTATTCCGGGAATAAACCTCTGTGAATTTGAAAATGAAATGTGAGAAGAGGTTTAGGACGTGACAAAACTTAAGCTTTAAAACTTCCAAGCTCTAACTTATAGCACAAACACTTTATAGCACTGATTTCAGAATCTTCCACCTGTTCAAAAAGCTAGTCTTAAAAATAACTTATTGGATTCCAGCGAGGGCATCAGGGAACAACCGTTTCTCTCAAACAACAGACTTTGTTTTTTTTGTCTCTCAAACAACAGACTTGTATGGTATAACTGCAGTGAGGTTTTCTTACCTTGCAAGTAGTGAAGAGGCGGTTCTTCATATTTCGTCACAACATGTCCTTTGTAAAATTTTGATCCAAAATCGGTCATTTTCCCAAAAATACCATACTTCGCGGTTCCAAACTCATATGGTGAAAATTCTATCCATTCTAAAAGCAAATAGAGAAAAAATGTTTCAGTTTGAGGGTGTCAAAACTTTTCCCGCCTTTTCCCGACCTACATAAAATTATTAACTCGCGGGTCCATGATCTGAAACCTCATGGCGAGAAATTTTGGACATGAACAGGGGGGGTTCTACCTCACCCTAGCCGCCCGCGCTGCAACATGGCCGCC
>JAOTOK010099731.1:0-14682 GCA_025770025.1 Virgularia gustaviana | reverse complement strand
CCAAACATGTCCTCAACGTCCCCAACATAAATAATAACGCTCAATGTTCCAACAACATAGTTCGAATGTTTATCACAACTATACTATCTATGTATTATGACTTCATAGCTTGTAACCTCACGGTGGTATCTGCTACTACAAACTTGTTACCATCCTGTCCATGGTACAGCATATTTTTATAACACAGTTGGACCAAAGTTAGTACAACTTTAAGATGGTACTAAGAGATGTTTAACAGAAAAGTTTCGTAGTCGTACTAGAACTTGTACTCGTCGTGGATCTAACACTCTCTAATACTGCGACAACCTGATCAATTTTATTATTTTAGCGCGTGTGGGCGAGCGCGCACAATTGTGAGCCAGCGCGCAAGGGTCACCCTTCGTATCGGGTTCTCCCCATAATCCCTTGGGTTAGCAAGGCGGTTCGTGACGCCCAGGTATGAGACTGTAGTCGTGTTGTTTCTAAATTATAGAGTGTTGTTTAGCTTTCTAAAAATTGCTGTTTTAAATTGGAATGCGTTAATTTGATTAAATTAATGGATTATAGGCATTATTTTTTACATGATTATGAAAATAAATTAAAAGTGGTAAAATTATTATTATTCCAACTTCAATCATGGTCAAAGGCGACGACAGATTATTGCGACAACTAGGAGAGAGCCAACTTTGGGGGGCAACTGCAAAGTTGTTTTGCTTAGGAAGTCAAAAGTACGCCCTGCGTGGACAAATTTGGGATTTGGCTGTGTTATAAACTCACCATTTGGTGCATTTTAAAACATCGATTTGACACTGAAATTCATTCATTTCTCACTCTTTTAAAGAGAGAAATTTTCGTTATTCAGATTTTTGTTTCATGTGAAAGAACTTGTGAAATGATAGAATAATCGACTGGCAGTTTTTTCATATCTCTTTTTGTTCTTGAGATATTAAACCTATAACGCCCGTGGTATCACTTATGTACTTTACTCTGTCGAACGCCAGACGATTTTACTCGTCAACGGGGAAACCCCCTGGGCGTTAAAGTGTTTTATTAAACTATCTGCTACGTTTGTATTACCTACAACGCCGTGGTATCACTTATGCATTTTACTCTGTCTAACGCCAGACGATTTTGTTCGTCAATAGGGAAACCCCCTGGGTTTATGTTCCAAATAAAACATCGGTGACGTGTGCATATGAAATTTACATATTTGGAACATTGCGAATATCTTAAAGAATTCTGAACGTTATAACAGGCACATTAAATATCAAGCCCGTTTGAGCTTTCCATAGAGGAAGATTGATTGGAAGAGAGCCGGGGGTTCCTTGTTCCTGGCTACGCCACTGGTGTCAACTTCATGTATATGAAGCTCGTATATCTCAACAAGTATACCATTTCTGGTGCTTTACATTATAGGTTAACCAATAATTGATAAACCTGGGTCGTTACCAATTACCATAAACACATGTATCGTCGTCATTAGTTGAGTTTGTGATCATCATGCATGCATGGTTGTACATGTGGTTCTGATCAGTGCCACGTATTAATAAAAATGGCATATTTGATAATTTAATTGATGATGCTTATGAGTTATGTATAAAACATAGTCGCGTAATAATAACAATAGCAATTAGTACGAATATAAATATTATTAAAACGCTCATTTAATAACTAGCGTAAATAGATTTTGGGGACGAATAAACAATTGTACGTTTTCATAAACAATATAGTCTAGCTATTTATAGAGAAAATAGACTAGTTGTTGTTGTTATCTTTTGTGATTTTGTTTGACATGAACCACCTGGAGCTTTTTACAACGATATTACATATATTAATGTTAATATTAATCATATATGGCGTTCTGTTGGTCTTGCTTATCAATGCCATTGTCGCACGCCTTTGAGGGATGCGGCCAACGCTCACCTTGTTCGGTAAGAGAACTGAGGTTAACAAAATATTTATTTCGCGAGCCATGTCAACGACAAAGAAATTCTTCAACTTGATCAGCAACAACACTACATATATAGTATCATTTGCCTTCAGCTGGTTTTGCGTGCAACTGTGTTAGGGTCAAGCTGTTACGGTAACTTTTGTTAGCTTTAGCTGTATGCTACAGCGTATATACACGTATATGTTATCTAATACTTCTATAAAGGTACGCTTGATGTACTGGTCGACGATTCAAAAATACATACACACCCTTCTACGTCATCGCTATCGGTTCAAGTTGGTTTGAATTTCAACCGGTTCTTATTTTTTCTGTCGTCAGACTAGACAGTGAAATCTGGGGGGGGGGAATAGAGAGACATGCGCCAAACAAAGGTGGTCTTTTTAAAAGTGCCGTGCACAGAACTTTAAAATTCGCCCAAATCACATGAGTTTCATACCTATTACCAAATCCATCATAGGCGTACCGTGTCTCATAGTTTTCTTTTTTGGGGGATAGGACTTGGGACAATTGTCCGAATTTTCTTTCTTTGTCAGTTAACAGATTCTCGACTATTTTGCCCTAAATTCGACAATTTTTCCAAATATTTTTGGGGGCAATTGCCCCCCTACCCTATGCCCATGTGTCTCATCAATGCAGAGGAATGTCTCATCATTACTGTGCTGCATAAAGGAGCAGTAATGTTTACACAAGGACGGGCTCAGGTCACTTTTTGTTAATGAATTTGTGAGAGGTATGTAGCTACTACTATGGACTAAGTTTCAAAACGTTTAGTTCGATCTTTTGATTTTAGTATGATATTGGTTCATCAGTATTCACTCGGCTATGTGCATCATTATACTATAGTCCTGCATGTAGAAAACTGGAACATGTATGTTTACCATCTCTTGGCCACCAGACACCAGTGCATATTGACCCGTCAAGGGGATCTACGCGCAGACCGAAAAAAGCTTCATCTCCTGGCTTGCGATCAGCCGGCTCAGACTCGTATGTAATTCGGGACAATAAGACCCCAAAACAACACAGGACGGCCGGCTTGCATACCGGCTTGGCTCTGTCATTTGCATTTAATCCAAAACTACATAAATGAAACCTGAGCAATATCATGATTTCATGCCGTTTAGAGGTGGTGTTACATTGGACCGACCTTTTCGTTCCCCCCAAAATGCGATCATATTGCGGCTTTTTCATGATATTCATACACGCGACACACTAAACTGACACGGTACGCGCGACCGGATTGCAGTGTCCTGTGTAACATTATCACGATGCCCCTGGGTGACATAAAACGGATTGATTTGAAAAAAATTCGGCTTGTTTTTGTTTGCCTAGTTGTGTTTGCGTTTAAAAAGATTGAAAGGGCATGGAACGGATGTCTGAAGGTCTGACGTCAGTCTACGAAGCAGATTTCACTTGAGCAAAGTTTGGTGTATGATGCGCATGCGCATAATTACCTCCTGAACTTGGCTTATGTATTGGGGAAATCACATGAAGAAATATGGAAAACAATTATCTGCTACTACCTGAACTTTTGTTTAATCATGGGCCGATATTGAGGCTTCACTTTGTCTTGTTATACTGATCGCGAAATCCGCTTCATAGCCGTCCAAGAGTCGAAACTATTAACACCAGATGTTCAGCTGACAGGTTGACGAAATATTGGAAGTTAAGAATGACGAGGGAAACAAGGAAATCGAGAAGCGGAAACGACAAGTGTGTTTGATTTTCATTTATCAGCTTCCTTTTTCAAAAATCAAACAAAAGCATCATTAATTCTTCTTTAGGACTGCGTTAAAAATTAATTCCCGCTGTTTTATTTTGTTATGCACGGTGAAAGTAATTAACTTTCGTTCAAACTTCATTTAATAAACGTTAATTTGTACCCAGTACAATGTTAGCGCGCTCGCAGGCATTTTAATTAATACTTATGCACCTATAACAACATAGTACAATTATAGTTTCACTGTTGCCCGCCAAAACTCTTCAAGGAAAAAAAGTTTCTTTGACTCCAAATGAATTAAGATCGTAAAACGACTATTGACACTTTTTCGAAACTCTGGATTAAAACATACCGAACTCAGGGCGATATCGATGTCAAATATTCACGAATAAATTATTAACTAGCTACACAGAATACAAAATTATAGACGCTAAACCTGCAAAGTGTAGCTGCTAGCTACGAAAAACAGCTTGTACATGATTGTATAATGTATAGTGATCATGGATCCAGACGTCCGAAATATGACGTTTGAAAGTCGAAGAATTGAAATATAATGGAACTTAAAATCAGATAATTAAGAAACATATCCTCCAGGCGAATTTGTTGTTTTATTTAGTAAAACATTTCCACCAGTATAGGGGTAAACATGCTATATACAAATACTAGAGTGTTTAAATTGGGGCTTTTTCAGCGGCATGGGCAAAATACATCACCACATTGGACGTAAATCAGTAATATTATCGGTAATCTAAACTTGTCTTGCGCATTGAATTAGTCACATAAAATGAAATTATTCAGTACCCCCATTGCAAACATTTATAATTGGACGACAGCGAAGCAGAATGAAATAAGATAAGAAAGTATAGAAAGGACTATAAAGAGCTCTCCAAACATAATACCACTTTAAATTTCTAGAATTTGCCAATTTGGTCATGCGCCCCATCAATCAGCAATATCACATAGTTTTAAAAGATGTAATGTCTAATCTTGTAGTTCAATCCAGTATGAATTCATGAGCTCAATTTTATCATTTTGGTCGATGTATAGTTGTTGTTATGTACTTTTGATGGGTTACGAACCCAGAAGATGACGTCTATTTTATATAGCACGTCTATTTAAGCATGTACCAATTTAACCTTAATTGGAGGTAAATTATCGCGTAACACCAACAGGCAAAACCACGATATCGTCTAGTAGGGGAATGCCAGATCTGTTTTTAGACAAGAAATGGCAGTGAAATCGCTAATAAGACTGACCGTGGTTAAAATTCATTAACATCTCGTATCTAAACGTACGATATCTGATATCCGAATTAAAGGCATGCGCAAAATGTCTCAGCAAAGGCTAAATTGAGTAAGATTACTGATGCGCTGGAACTCAGAGGATGTTGTCGCAATGGGAAAGGGTTGGTTTTCATTACGGAAATGACGTCCGCAATATTCTAATGTTCGTGTGTTTTGATTGGTTGCCATGAATAGAATATTGATAATTGATTGACATATTCTCTAATACCCAGCAAGAAGCAAGTATTTCATCAAGAGGCTTTACTTCGACGGATTGAATTGTATTTGTTAAATAATCGAGACATCAGAGCAAGAGATATATAGGTGATCGGACAGTTTTTGGGAGTACAGAGAGAATTGAAAGCAACTACTCGGACGAAGAGGATGAGGTTTTCAATAGTGTTAGCGCTGTTGGGACTTTACTGTGGATTATGCCTTGGCGGCGAGGGTTCAGGTGATGTTGTCGTAATAACACCAACAAACAAATCTGGGCTTTCAGCCGACGGGACGAACGACAAGGGCTCTGGGGATGATGAAGATGGCACATCTAGCGGTGATGACCCAACAGGAGCTTGGACGGGTTCTACAAGTAAACCGAGCGACAACGGCAGTGGTGCTCCGTTTAGCGGCAGCGGAGATATACCGCCAACGAAAGCTGGTGTTACCACAACCGACTCGAAACACGTTACTGGCGCTACAGATATTTATATCAGTGAAAGCACAACAGATTCAGTAACAACGAAGAAAGTAACAACAGCCACGACCAAAGCGACAACACAGCCGAAGAAGACGACGTCACGCGTTACCACTACAGAGGCAACTACTACAACTGTACAGACACGAACACCTTCGACGTGGAATGTTATCGATACTTCAACGCGCCCCACAACGAAAGCGAAGCCGAAAGAAACCAAGCCGCCAACAACGAAAGCGCTTCCAACTACTTTATTAAAGAAGACCGAGAAACAACGCACCACAACACAACCGGAAACGACAGAATTCAATAAAGCAATGAGCGCAAGCAGCACTGCTGAGCCTTCAACTGACGAGCCAACAACAGTTGATGCTAATATTATGGCCCAAGAAAGTGAAAAGGAAGAAGGCTTCACGTTGACGACCGAAGTGATTATCGGTGTCGCTGGTTGTGCTTTACTGGCTTTGCTCTTTATTGCCTTCTTGATGTATCGCCTGAAGAAGAAGGACGAAGGCAGTTACTTGTTGGACGATTCTAATTTGGGAAACCCCGGCGTTAAGAAAAACTTGGGGGACAAAGAGGCTTTCGTATAGGACTGAAATAATAATAACATTACAGTTAACCACAGTTAGAAACCCATTTACTAAGGGTTTTAAGATAACTAGATCTAACGTTTGAGAACTGTCCAAAGACGAGGATTTTTTATAAGCAGGCGGACACGATTGAATCGAGATACATATCTTTGTATTTGTATAACTTGAGTATCTTCACACATGTTCCACAGGAGTGTACACTAAACGATTTTTCCCGACGGCCCATACTATTATGTACAGTTTCCTAATTTATATATATCCCATTTTATTTGAAATTGTCTTCAAGACAGAGTGGCTCCGCTGCGCTTTGGTAGCACAAACGAAGGCTTCTTTCAAAAGCTTTCGATGGCTGAAGCTTGAAAAGCGGGCCTTTGTAACTTCAGTAATTTAACCAAGACGGTCAGACCTCTACGCTGTTAGTGTTAGCCTAATTAGGTTTTAGAAAATGTGATTGGTATTCATTCTTCTGTTGATTGTATGTCAGATAAAGCCGGGCATTTACAGCTTCTATATGCAGAAGATAGCTCTCCTGTTTACCGCTCCATATCAACATTATTTATGTATGAGAAACTAACCGTATATAGCTATATTATATATAGCTATAGCTATAGATATATTACTATGACCGTGATACAGGCAAGAATAACCCTTAGAATATATATACACACATTTATATCTATACCTAAGAAACTAATTGTCAGGTTTAATACAATAATAGAAACGTGTAGTTTTGCGAACATATCTAATACATGTAAGCTGTGTTATACACGCATAAGTTTTTAGCATTTTTTAGCAATAATATATTCAATATTAAAAAGTGTATAACTGGCAATAATGCCTTACGAGACTATTGTATTGCTTGATCTGAGGATTTGTCTGACTAATATGTTACTTATAAGTTTTAACTCGTAAGATGAAAGCTCCAAAGAAGGAAACGCCTGTCGTTCCTTTTGAATTGCTACAGTAGGCGGTTTTGTTGTAATATATATTAGTGTGTTTACCGTGCGCCAAGGACGTTTCGCTTGATAGATTTGAAGAGGTCTAAGTATATTAATTACCTTTCCAAGCTATGTCGTATTGGCAATCAGTTTGTTGTAATCACACCGTGTACTAACTTCAGTTACTTTATTTTCTGTTTTTTTTTTATCAACTTTCACTAGCTCCTTAGTTTAGACTCTAGTGAGTTAGCAGTCATATGAAAGCGAAGATAAACAGCGTTCACTTGCATGCTAGTTCTCATTCTAATACTACAAAACCTATACTAGCTTAACAAGCAGAATATAAAGAAAAACAGGAGATAAAGTAACTGCAGATACAACGTAGATGAAGTAATTGAAGAGCACGCTGTAAAGCCTAGCCAGCCAGTCTGCAGTCATTTGCAGTTGCCATTACAATAGGAAACGCGGTCAGGAAATGAGATACAGCAAATATTTTCGTGCACCAACTGTCGTTTTTGACAACGACTTGAAATATTGGGCTTAATAGTTTAATAAATACGTCATTGGTTAGAGAGCCAGCACACATGCAATGCATTTGCCTGATTAGGTTATGTTTGTGAATATGGAACTCTGACTTGCGAGTAGAGCTTCTTTGTATCTCTGACTCACAGAAATGAGGTTCTGTTCACGAGGCAATATGCAGCTAGTTTGCTACTTTTGTTTCTCTGCAGTAATATGCAATCAAAGAGCAACGTTATATATCTCTCTACGTCCGTCTAAACTCTATGCATAGCTAAATCACTGTTGCACGCTTAGTTTCCGGTCCTTTCTAGTCCTGATGGAATTTTCGAAATTTTTCCCATGCCTATATATAGATAAACCGCAGTTGAACTATATAAACATGGTAACACACGAAAACGAGGCTGGAGACTTCTGAAAACACCCGCATCTATACATGTATATCTTGGCATTCCAATAGGCTATAGAAATGAATGCAAGTCTGAAAACTTGCACACACCTGCTCGTAAACTATCTTCAAAGCAGATGTCCCAGTATTTAATTAAGGGATCCTTTTATATAACGAGAACGGCGACGAGAACGTAGTCTGATAGATTTAGTGTCGGTGCAAAAAGACAACTGTCATAACTTACTTGTGTGAATATATTTAATATATAAAACAAAATTACTAAAAGAGCTAGCCTGTAGCAATTTACAAACAACGGCCTTCACTTTTTACGACGTCAACATTGTCCTCGGGGCGTCAAAGTTCTCCAAGTATATACTGTAAGTCTGTATACAACGCAAAGGCGCGTCGTAAAGCCGTTTTTGTACCAGCATTTTTCTTGCTAATAAATGGCTAAGTTTTAGATGACGGTTGTTCGTCGATCATCTGTCTTTTCACTTTATGATATTTTAATCAGTAGAGCAACCCTTCACAACATAAACTAATCACTAATCGATGATCGATCGGCTTGCGCTCAGCAACCGAAATAGATTTGGCATGCAGTTCACCATCTTTGCTCAAGAGCCATCTCTCAGAATATCCTAATTTGCTATCAGCTTGGCCCGAATTTCAGTGAAACCAGTTATTAAATAAAATCACGGCCAGGGTGTGATTTAGAAAATATATATGTGCTCTAAACTGGATCTAACATCATACACAACTTCCAAGTTATTGAAATAACCATGGCATTCAAGTTTTGGCTTTGTTTTTCACACTGCCTACGCAGCACCACAACCCTTTAGGTCAAGGGTCTTCGTTTGGGCTGTATGTATACAACATCGGCTTTTCAGTTGGACATGCAGTGGTTGAGTTTTCTGCATTGTTCACGAAGCAGTTGATAGAAAAACACATGACTCTGAGTAAACAATTCACCCAGGCTGCGTGGATAAATAGACAGTTCTTTTCGTGATTCCATCTTTCAACAGCCAATGAACATACGTGATTTGGCTTTCGTTTGATAATGATAGTGGGGGAATGTGTTCCCAGTTCCCGTATACGTCTGACAAACCTGAAGAACACGGAAGTCTTAACAATCTACCAAAAAAATTCCGATCAAGTTGTGCTATCTATGTTTTTCGTGGCATAGGGACATTTGTAAATCCGTCGGTTAGTTTTTCGTGGATTAGTCCTCAATCCACGAATTCATGGTATGGTCTGTATAAAGAAGGTGTGATTGTTTGAAAATTGTTGCTTTCTTATTCAAATTTTTTCGCCGTTTTCGATATTCGTCCAAAACATCCGGATTAAATTAGTCCTTATCATCATTTGAAGCTAGGCCGATAGGGGCAGACTGCTGAGTCATTCAGGTTACAGTCAGAAATCAAAATCTCTCTCGGTCCACTGCGTCAAAAGGCATTGCGTCGTACAGTCTTTCGATTGAAAGTGTTTGATCCTGCTAAATTATATTACTGGAAAGTGATGATAACTAATTAATTAATTAATTGACTGTTATTTTACTGCGCAATTTAAAATTTCAGCCCAAACAATCCTCACACCTGGACGAGTGTTTGTTTGAAGTGTACGACTGCACGGAACAAACACATACAATGCAGGTCATGCACATACAAAGCCGCCGAGAATGCTGTAGGTACCTGTCGCCCGCGGCTATACACTCGGCAGCACGTCAGCGCACAGGTGGACTGTAGTTATAAAACTTATTACATACAAACTAGTGATAATTCTTTGCATGACACTATAATACAGCTCACCTAAAATTGATATTAACAGTACTAATTAATACAACTACTAAACTTATAATAATAAAATTCCTGGAATTTGGCATATCTGAATTATGCAGAACGAGTTGTCGTGTTCATCGTTTTGAAGTGCTAGTGTACGGCAGATTTCAACGAATTATTCCCAGGAAACATTAAGGGCCTCTTGGTAGTCTTAATTTCGAAAACGTTAAAGGGTATATGTCCTGTCCGTGAAGAAAACGAATTAACGCTTTGTTTGTATTTCGAAATGACGATACGGCTCAATATCGATATATCTGACACTGTTTTGCTTTGTCATGATGATGGATGAATATAAACTGAGGTTCAATAATGTCGGGAAAGTTCAAAATGCTTTTATCTGCAATGTTTATATCTGGGATACTCTTATTCTGCATTGAGTGCGCAAAACTGGCTGGACATTGAATATAAAACTGACACGTATAGTAACTTCGACATTATTTTCTATTTTTCTTGTCAGCCGCGGAGCTCGTAAACATCTTGTTGTCAAATATGAAGTAATCTAGAAGGTCCTCGAGTTCGGGATCTCGGTATTCTGCGCTCCATATCCCACTCTTTGGATTCCAGAGCCCACTTCATTGGTTCTGGACCACACCTCACAGATTCCCAAGCTAAAATGATCGGATAATCTGCGCTATCTCATGTAGTGCTAACATGTATACGGCTAAGTCAGTGCTAACCCAGTGTTTAACGCACTGCTTTGCTATACCGTGGATGTATCAGTCCTGCGTTTTTGCTTAAACTATGTTCAAAAACACAACAGCTCTATCAAGAGATAACAATCATTCAGCAAATAGGCATACAGAATTTTAGAACTTAGCAATTTTTCATTCGTATGGAACAAACAAGATCAGTGTTTTGTTCCGCGTTTTTTAGGTGCAGATAAGATGCGCCTGGGGTGAAACTGCCCCTTTATCGGAAGGAGTCCGAACGTGACACGTGATGTTGGATAATGAGTTCTAATTGAAGCGTCACAGCAAGTGTTTTACATTGTAACATTATTGCTTATTATAAGCATGTGGTAAGTCTGGAAAACACAGAGCTGTAGGCAATTTACGAAACTAATTTCCGCTCAAGCAGCTTTGAATAAGTGATACCCAACATCGTTTCACCTGATCGCTTGTAGTTCATTTGAAAGGACCATAAAATGCTAACTGTATCAAGATTAAGAACACAACGAAACCCAGCTCTAACTCCAACCTTTTTCCCTACTCTTCTTGTGATTTAAACTCGTATAGTAGTGTTCCATGTAGAGGATTACGCGGATTACCGCAGATTAACTGAAGTTACATGCTGGAATAGATTTTGCATCCTCTTACACACAAAAGCGCGGTGAAGTGACAAAGCCAAGGAAAGTGAGAACATCCGAGTAATATACAATTAGAACTTTCATAAAAAATGTCAAATGACAATTACATCTAACACGAACGCGTTCCCCTCCCGAATAAGCGTATAAATATAGTCTGTTATTCGCAGGCTATAGTGTTGGTAGCGGTAAACTGAATATGTTGAAAGGTCAGATTCGTTTGTACTGTCAATTTGAATGCAAATTCAGAAATGGACATTCTAATCGGATACAAGACAAAACTGGATAAAGCTTTTAATATGGTGTCATGAAAACGAGGAAACATGAAAACACTATGTATGAAAACACTATGTATCCGCGATGTCTATCTTATCCAAAAGAGTGCAGCTACTGTACATGTGATGTAAATTACAAGTTTTATTGTCGCAATTATTCTAGATAATTAAGACTGATTTGTTTAAAGCTACTATCATAACAACAAATTGTAAAACGACACAGCATCATTGCCGTCATCTACCAATCGACATAGTAATTGGTATGCGAGTTGTGTAATAATAGAGTATGGCATAACTATCAATAGTTTTTGTCTAAGAAAATCATTATGGTCCTTCAGAGTAATATATAGTAAAGGAGATTAAGCTGTTAAATGAAATATTCATTTTATCATCAGGATCAACTATAATGAATTCTCAGTTCGCATGGATGTGTGGATGGAACAATGGATTGCACAGTCTGTTATAACATAAAGCCAGACAACCGTAAGAAACTTTGCAGGTGGGGTAGCGGATTTGTCAAAGAAAAATCTTATCTTCACAGACTTATTAAACTGGCTAGCTGTCTGTTATTTATTGTTACTATCCGATTGTCTCCATGGCAAAATTATCAATTAGTTTCTCCATGCATACGAGAAATGGAATATTATGCAGGGGAACGCGGAATACCAATGATCTTCTCAATATGTTTGCCGGAAAAAATTCGTGAGCCTGAGGCCATTTGGGGGAATTTCCCCGCTTCATTATCTCGACGACAACATATATACCGCTAAATAAAGTCTCCTTTGTGCGATATTAACCAACGAAGCGTAGTGTAAAACTGGAGAAAAGCGAACAATCTTGTGCCCTAATAAGACATGTTGTCGTCTCGCAATGCAAGTTTACGTGAAAATTTGCATCTGCTTGTGGCTTTCCAGCCTCAGCATAAGTTTCTGCCAGGGGCCGACTCCCTAAGGTGACTCGAAATTTGCATAATTGCGAAATAGTTTGAATATGATACGCGGAAATAATTTGATGATAGCCATGAACCAAAGAGTTTGCTGTAAACCGGTAAACCCAAACACTTTGATATGAATGATCAATTTTTTGTAATGTCTAATGATTTTCTTTGGTAGGGCTTCAAAGGTGCCTCACGTCTAAGGATCATTTCTAAAAGTTGCCACTTGCCACTTGTAGGGGTTGAATTAAAAATCGCCTGCAGAACTGTCAAATAGCTAAAAATAATCTTGCTGACGTATTTGCGTAAAATTCCGACTGGAATTAATCAGGTTGTCTAGAGTTGTAGTTAGAAAAATATCGTTACTTAAAACCTCTCAACATTAATATACGGATTTTGATTTAATCCTTTATTACATGCCTGACAGGACGCTTTGAGCATGACTAAGGCCCGTTCTAGACGTCGAACTTTCCATGTGTCGAATCTAATGCAAATGAACCAAGACAAAGGGATTTCCTCATTAGCATTAGATTCGGCACATGAAAAGTTCGACGTATAGAACGGGCCTAAGGGCCAAGGTTGGAATTTTAAATAAAGCCCTAGGCAACGTTCACCAGATATCCTGACCACTTTGCTATACCGGCAATAACCTTAGGGCGGCAAGACTTCGTGCCACCCTTTAGTATTTATTGTACACAGTACTCGCTATCGCCAGTCATTTCGACATTACTTGAGTTATTTCAGTTGGACTAACACTTTACAACTTTATAAATGGGAGTTGGTGGGAGTAGTACTAGTACATCGATCCGATGTAAACAATCTAGCATAAATGGACCACTGATCAAATGGACATGTTTTTCCAAATAACGATCATGCTTTGAATGAGCAGACAAATATAAAAGGAGTTACTCAAAAGTACCTTTAAAAATCTAAAACGCTCTGAATCATAATAAAGCAATCTAAAGCTGACAGCATTTAGCTATATGACCTCAACGTAAGCCACAAACCCAACCCATAAAACTCATCTGAGTAAACAATTCAAGATAACCGCACAGGACTGTATGCATGGACGTTTTTGACAGGGGGAGGAGTAAGAACCTGCTACGCATGCTTGGTTGAAAGATTATTTTTGTTGTTTTTACATAATCCCCCTTGAGCTAATGTTTTAGCGTTTACACACGAAATAGTGCATTTCACTAGCTCCAGTTTTTTACACTGGACTTGATTGGTTTTAACTAATGCACCTGGATAGGGTTTTATACCTGAACTTAGGATGGTTGCGGTTCCGGTGACTATCTTAACTGACTCTTAGAATTCCATCAGAAATTGCCGACCTTTGCAATTCAGTGGCGGCAATCGTGCAAAGCGGCAGCAAATGGCTATGGTCGGTGCAGTAACACGAACTCGGCTTGACGCCCACAATACGTTTTCACTGCTCACAATGCGGTCGGCATTTATGGATAAACCAGCTCGTGGGCGCTTTCACAAACCATAATTGCTTTGTCTTTGACCGCCATTCAAAATCCTGAGATCCTGGGATGAAACTGGTTGCATATCAGTCATGAAGCATTGCACGATTTACTTGGTATTATCTAATTATATTATTATTGACGGCAGCCTGCTAGCCTTTTCTAAATATTTTCACGAATATGGATTTCCTGACAAGTTTAATTTATCTTGTAGCTAGGACAGTAGTAATAGACTCACGAATCACAATTGATGGCTAATGTACCACACGACTTTTTTTCTAGAATTATTTAAGGATAGTAATCTCGCTAAATGCGGTATATTCCGGTCCTGTTACAGGCCTCAAACATAGCTAATTGCTTTGTATCGTATCGTAATTCTGTTATCGTAGCTTCTTTCATTTACAACTTGTAAACAAATAAATATAAAATAATACATTAGAATAAAAAGAGAGGGAAAGTGTAAAATGTTACCATTTTAAAGTCGTACGATGGTTATGGTAGCGTTAAACCTATCCCAAACACTGTCCTTGGAAGCTTAAATAATTTAACTGAACGCGTTTGAGAACATTTTGGAAACAACATCTTGGGAAATGTTGACTTTACAAAAGTCTGTGACTTTACAAAAGTCTGTACATGGAGACACTAGGTACAAGATAATTATAAAATTTCGTGCCATAAGTACTTTACTATTTTATGATTTCACATTCTTGCCTAGTATTTTATTCGCACTAAAGTTTAATCCGTTGGCCAAAGACGTGCCTGAAACACGTATTCCCGAAAATAAAACAGTGGTGTACATAAAAA
>JAOTOK010099620.1:0-14690 GCA_025770025.1 Virgularia gustaviana | reverse complement strand
CACTATTATAGGTGTCATCCGAGTACATTTTTTCACTTGCCTGAAGACTTCACATTGTTTCTTTTTGACTTTCTAACCGTTTAAATACCATTGTGATTGTAAACAATTTTATCGAAAAAAAATATCCAAAGTGCCCGTGGTCAAATACCGGCGGATATCAGCAGCCAATCAGATTGCAGGAAAGCAAAAAATCTGCCTTCCGGTTCGCTCACAAAAAAATAATAGTTACTTATAACTTATAAATCGATTATGTATTTTTATTTTCCTGCTGATATATAGTTAGGCCATTCCTAGGCCACTAATCTTCGTGGTCGAGGGATCTTGCTAAACTGGATAACTTTTTTAGTCATCATACCGTAAAATTCAGCAATAGTCTATAATTGTGCAATATAGCAGTATCTAAAGATTCTTAATAGGTAGGCTGGTTAAGGATAAATCATTCTTTTATTTCAGTTTACTTAATTATTAAGTTGTTGGCTCGTCGTAGATTTAATTTGGAAGCTCGGAGGTGTGGATGTAAGTAATTTCAACATACAGTACCTCAAGAAATCTACAAATGATTCTCCCTTTTGCAGCGTCCCAAACAAATATTCCTTTCTTTGCAGTACCACAAGCAATGTAGTTCATCTTGCCTTAAAAATAATAGCCTAGCTTATTTAATAGAAGAACCAAATTCTACATGTAACGAAGTATAACAGTAGTTTACATTTCTGTTTTTTATTAATTTACTACGTCTTCGTTAAATTGAGAACATGCCAAATACCAAATTTCGAGCACAACAGGGGTGGTGGTACTTGTCAATTGCACACAGTGTACACTAGTACTTACCTGGGGACCAGCTCAATGAGTAAATAATACCTTCATTACCAACTGTGACGTTGACCTTCAATAATATATCAAGTGATATACAGAAATTAGACTGGTGACTATAAGTTTCGTCTAACATGGCTAAATCGGATTGCCCATACGCCTAAAAGTACTCGTTAATATATTATAGAAAATAAACGCACTTTAGCTGTCTTTACAAAAACGTTTGAAGGTCAAACAAACATTTACAGTGAAGCAATTTGTTAAGTTGAAATTGCGGTTATAGGCTGAAAAGCGAGGGTGAAATTGCTTTTATTTGCCGGATTGTTATTACTACGTGTGACATTGACAATGGAAAAGTATTGTCTGAGTAATAAAGTGTACATCGTGACAATAGTATTATAAACAAATTTTTACATAGCAAATCGTTTTTGGTTCCACAAAAATGTCTTCGTTGCAAAAAATAGCATAACATAATTATTTAAAACTGTCGCTGTTACAATAGCGTTGTTTTATTGTTCACTCTATAATATTGAAAATAATTTCTAAATTTCAACACTCCTATAGCAACTGATAAGCAACTTTAGCAATTAATATTTCGATTTTGCAATTCAAAGCAGCAGTCAACAATATTGTCCAAGTATTCAATTTTCCTGGTATTTACTTACAGCTTCCATTGTAGTAACATCCCAAACTTTGATCGTTCCGTCAAAGGAACCTGTTGCTAGAAAATCGGCATTTTCTGGCTGAAATTCGCAGCTAAATATAGTTTCTGTGTGACCCTACAAAAATACATTTATAATGCTGTTATTATTGGAAATCATCGCAATAGGCTGGCCAGGCGGAAAACGTAAACATAGTAAGAGGTACTGATAATAAGCGAGCCTGATTTGGGACCTGAAACACATCTCGCGAGTTTATC
Source organism: Virgularia gustaviana (assembly GCA_025770025.1). NCBI lineage: Eukaryota > Metazoa > Cnidaria > Anthozoa > Scleralcyonacea > Virgulariidae > Virgularia > Virgularia gustaviana. The sequence continues at coordinate 12,961 of JAOTOK010099620.1, read as the reverse complement.
TTGAAAAACGTCTAATTAGTATACTTTATATAAATAATACTAATTAGGAATTTCTCTTACAGTGTACATCACCCTTCCTATATCTTTCACAGTTTCTCTCCTCTCATTGGCAATTATGCACATTGTATCTAAATATCGATGTTTTTGCTCTAGCCTTGTCAACGAACGAAACGCCTTTTACCTTACGTTTAAATTAAAAAACTGATTATGTTATCGACACAGTTTTTTGATACTCCAGGCAGGTATCCATTGTACATGGTATTCACTTTAAATTTGCTATACTAGTTAGTACTAACACCATAGAGTTTTTGAATGGTTGAAAAAGGTGGAAAATGCCACATATTATTGCAAAAAAAAATTATGCGCACAGGCATAAAAACTTAAAAACAAAATGGGATGCATGAAAACCCGAGGAAATCAACGTTGGGAATCCAAAATTCCCGCAATTTTTAGCTGACGTCAGCATGAAAGCTTAATAAGGTTGATCGAGTCACTGAATAGAATACAACACGCACATGCACTCCTGCAATCAGCTACATTGTTACAAATATAGAATTTTATGATCGGTAAGGATTTACATAAACTGAAATGCATGTACTGTAAAATAAACTGCTATTTTAAGTACTGTTATATGCATTATGTAGTGTAGATACTAATTCCACAAACCAATGGTTGGAGAAAGTTCCATTTTCTCTTGTCAAGGTTATATAATCCCACTCCACCATCAACAAATGTACAAAGCAAATCAGCTGCCGGTAACACGCATGAACTTGAATTGGGAGTTGTTGGTGGGTCCTTAGCAACTGAAGTAGACGACACGTGAGAATTCCAAGATAAAGACTCATTAATGACATGCGTTTTCCTTGGAACCAAACAAATGCTATGAAATCCAGCTTTTTTCAGACGAAAATTTTCTAAAGGTGTAGCTTTAGACACATTCCACAGCCTTAGAACTCCACTTTGAGCATCTACAATTAGAAAATAGATTTATTTATTTATTTATCTATCTATGTATTTACCAATTTTGCCAAAGTAGGGATTAGAACGTACCCAGGGCCGTCGCGAGGACTTTGCGACAGGGGGGCGAGGCAAAATTTTCCGACAAAATGGGCGTGGTCACAACAAATTTCCCGACAACATGAGTGTGGTCATTGTACTTTTTAAATATTTGTATATATTATTTCCATAATAAAAGAGAAGTTAAAAAGGTACTTGTCAATTTACATTGGAAATACATACATTTTCCAGCTAACCAAGAAGGCCAAATTTTCCGACAAAGTCCGTTTTTTTCCGACAAGACGGTTTCAGGGGGGCGTCACGACACCCCTCGCCCCCCAGTATTGACGGCCCTAAACGTACCCCCCCAATAATGGTTTCTCAAATTGATATACCTGACTACAAATTAGAAACTGGTAGTCAATAAATAAAGTTTTAATTTTTGCTAATAAAACTATTATATTTTAACTTGGCTGAAAATGCAGATGACTTCAGTGGTATTGTGTGTTGCGAACGTGTCTGTCGTCTTCAAATTTCTCATTCACAATATCGTCCAGCCTTAACTGGTACACCCGCCTCGTCTTCTTCAGAAACGGTTGTTTTCACGGGGCGGTTACTTTCGCGGTTGTATACATACGGTACCCCAGGACATCACAGCCCACACCTTAATACATGTACCTAACTGAACTATAACATGCCATAGACAAAAACTCTCATAAATCGACAACCCTACATAATTTCTAGTCCTTTACCGAATATATCCAATACACCTAGAAATCTAACAAACCGCAGCAGAATGTTTCGAAACAATCTTGGCACACGTTGTTATAAGGTTGTAACAAGGCTGTTAGACCGTCAAGTTGCTACAGCCTTGTAGGTATCAGTTGTTTAGAACTATAGTTGATATGGATGCAGAACGATATTAAGTTCTTAGAAGAACTATGTAGTAACAAGCTTGTAACAAAATGATAACAAGGCGCTGCAAGTTGCCTGGAACAAGGCTTGCGAAAGCATCTCGCATCATGCGCTTGTTACTGTTACTGTGACTTGTAACGGTCTGATCAGCTAATACAGACTTTTTGCAACTTGCGCGTTTCTTGGTGTGTAGTACTACGTGGTATATATAATCGTGTACGCAGAAGACGGACTTGCTCTTGAACTTTCGAGTTTTTGCTAACTCGCATTTATCCTAAATAATATAAAACTAATCCATGCGGATTCTAGATTCCTTTCCCAGAATCCCAGATTAGAATAAAGGTTTCGGACCTCACTCATTTACTTCACCTCACCTCTCAGGTTCCGGTACCCCAAAATAACAAACGAAATCTGGATTCAGCATTACATAGAGTATGTTTCAGAAGAAAACTAAGATGTTTATCCCATATTCCAATAGAGAACTAAATTCCATTCTTATTTTTAATTTTAACAAGGGCTGTATGTTAGAATTTCTCATGACGCCATTTTTGGGGTACTTTCGATTTTTCCAAAACGAGTGTAAACCATGAGACTAAAGTGAAAAGCAATTTTCCAGAATAAACTAAGGTATTTAAAAATTAAATTTACCTTAAAAATATAAACAGTCTCCTTTAATTATTAGTGGTAATTACGTCTAATTGTTATTTTCACTTCTCGTTATAAGAACTCCACTGAATTCAAACAACGCTTACCTCCAGATACAAACATGCCGGGAGCAGATGGTATCCAAGCTAATGAACTGATAGAAGCTGCAGCACTTGGTAACTGAAATTTCATAATCATGAACATATTCTCTGTGTCAAGTAATCTGACACCATAGTTCAAATTCAGGACAAGTAAGTAATCAGAGGAGAGTTCGTCCCACTGCAAAGCTCTCACAGGGTCACTTTCTGTAACATTTTCATCTGAATCAGGTTTAAAGCAGTGTCTGTCAATTTTATCTCCTGTCCATAGGATACTTATGCTTCCATCAACATGTCCAAATGCTATCTTATGAGTATCTTTGTGATTCCAACAAAATTGTGCTACATCTGACAAAAATACTGTTGCATCAACTGCCTTTCTTGTGCTATAGTCTGATTTAATGTTCAATAACTGTAATGGACCACGTCCACATATAAATGAAATTGTAAATTCCTCTTTTGGATGCCATTGAACACAAGCCGGTGCTGCTTTCATATTGGAAAAGGAAACAAGCACACTTTGGCTTCTGACATTCCAAACACACATTTTTGGGTCCATGCTGCCACTAACAAACAAGTCACTGTTTAAAGGATTCCATGATATTGTTGTGATTGTTTTTTTGTGTTCTGACATAACAGATTCCAAGTTGTATTCATTAAATTTTGAATTGTACTATATAATTCAAGAAAAAAAAATACACAATTCAATCAGAGTAGAGTAGTATAGTCATAGAAAAACTGGGAGAGTGAAGGAAGCAATAGAATTGGGTGTTGAATGTTGATGATGCAGCAGGCAAGTGGAGTACTAGTTACAACTTACAAGTGGAATGGAGGCAGAAGTAGAGACAGGGTTATGTTGGAAGTTAGATTGAGTGAATCTGGGGTGGGATTTGGTTTAAATGAAGATAAGCTAGCTAACTGGAGCTGGATGTGGGATTTGGTGGAAGAGAAGTGGAGCTGGACGTGGGGTTTTGGTGAGAGTGAAGTTGACCTAAAAGTGGGGTTGGAGTGGAGCTGGAAGTGGGGAACTTGTATCGGATATGAAGCGAAGCCCATGGGGGGAAACCTGAAAATGTGGTTCTGGTAGAAGGTGAATTATGGAACTGTAAGTGAAACTGGGAGGGGAATGAAGCATGGAGAGAAGTACAACTGGGAGCAAAGTAGCTGCTGGGAATCTTGTTGCAGGTTGAAACTAGCAGTCTGTGTAATCGAACCAGTATATTGTAGTCTAATTAAAGTTTGAAGTTGAGTGCAGTTGGGAGTAAAGTTTAGTTATAATTATATGGAAGTATAGGATTGAAACAGAGCTGGGAGTGGAGTGAGGGATGTAATACAATTGGGAATGAAATGGAGCTGAGAGCTAAGCAGCAAGCAGAGCTGAGCAGAGGTATACCCACACATCAAAATATATAGCTAGAAAAAGGCATCATTATAATGCCAGTGGCGGACACTAGGGGGGGGCAGTCGCCCCCCCAATAATTTTTAACAAGACATTTTTAATAAAAAGTAGAAACACAAGGATACATTTATTTCAACAATCATACATGTAAAAAAACACGGATCACTGTTACATGCAGTCTAGTGCGTATTGTTTATCTGGCGTGATCTGGCGTTTCACCTTGCTCGATTTTATGATTTTATCTGCGATTTTCTTTTGGAATGTCAAATTTGTTGCATGATGTAACGTGAAACGGTGGTTTGTGCATGCAAAACACTGGATTTAAACAAATGAGTATTCATATTATCATATTCATATTGAGTATTGAGTAATTTAGACTTGAGTTATTTTAATTAATTCCACTGAGAGCCCCACTGCCCGAAATCATTTGGCTCATTGGACATTGGTTATTTTGCCCCCCCCAATATTGTTAAATTTCGAAGTGCTGACTAATGATACTATTATTTTATTATTCCAGGCATTCTTCTAAAGTTATGTATCCTAAGGCTTATTTTTTCTATTACCTGTATGTACATTTTGTAAACAGTCTGATGCAATGATCATTGATGAAATAACAATCAGATGACATGTGCATAAATTATCTAGTAGACAGAATCTGATGTAACAACTACCATGTTCAAAGTGGAAGTTCTAATTAGGCATGAGAGGATGACTGATTACCAATTTTGTTAATTGGCTGCTGATTGACTTACATAATTAGCCAATTAATGGGTAATTTTAGCTGTATATAAATATTATATGTAAACTAAATTTTGATCAGAGAAAGGAGAATACAATTAATCACAATAGTGAGAAAGAGCATTTCCAAATTATTAGTAAAAATGGTAAATAAAGCAGATAATATTAAAAAAACAGTATGTATGTAGTTTCAACCTGGTTTGTATGCTTGGTGTCTTATATTATATATGGGAGATTCAGGGATGTAACATGTATAATGTTTACAACCTAACAAATTTAAGCCCTAAGATATTCCCCATTGGCAAGTAAAACCATCTAATTTCGAGTAAAGGGGTGAAAAGATGGTGACCAACGTAATTTACTCATCATATTACTACTATATAGTTACTGATATTTTGAGAAGAATAAATAAAATTTTGCAAATCCTTGTTTTCTACAGAAAAACTGCATGATACTGTAAATACAAGAAGTAAGAAAATACAATAAGTGCTCCGGTTTTTCTAGGATTTCATTAATAGTATGTACAGACTTATGTTTGTCTAGCACTAGTTTGTGAAATGAAGAAAATGAAAACCAGTAAAATAAATTGCAAAATTAATGGAGAATTTGCAGTGGCATAGCCAGCCCGACCATTTAGTCCTCTTATGCAAATTATTCTTTGTCCACACACTATAAAAACAATACATTTCTAAAGAAAGAAATAATGATAACATAATGATTTGAAATTTGCAAGACTTTCTAAAGAAATTAATAAAAATTATGATAATGTTTGAAGGACTTATAAAATATTTGGGCTGGCTACACCGCTGGTGAAGACTAACAAATATGACCCAGCATAATGTGTACAAGTATGCTGAGAAATACTTTGAGAGTTTAGTAATTGCATGTAGGTTTCCCTAATTTTTGTTTACCTAATCCTTTTTGATGCCTAGCAACACAAACACAAATGCCATACCAGACAAATGGGTGGAAAATTAGGACTGCAAAGTTTGAATAACAGTAGTATTGAAACAACATCTTTTTGCAATGATTGTTCAAGAGAACTACTAAACGTGACACACCATAAGACCGAAACTCTGTGCCATTCATCATTTAATTCTTATTTCATTGCCCGTAAGACAAACCCTGCTGCTATAATCATGATAATATTAATGAGTCAGAAAATCTAGTAGCTACTATTACAATCATTCACAGAAGACTACATTTGAAGCAATATGAATATACTTGTTAGAGTAGATATACAACATAGATTTTAGTAATTTATTTCAGTACGAACCAAAATTAAAGAAAGGGAATCGTATCTGTACGACGAATAGTGAGAATAGTACATACGGAATAGTGAGAGTGTTTCAATTATACGTTATAAATGTAGTAGAACTATTGTATAATGCCTCCAAAGTTTCTAATTCTGTATAGCAATGTTATCTAATTTCTCCTCCTTCTTTTGTACGTCGTCACTGCTTGATACGCACTTCTTTCCAAAACATTGTAATACACAAGGCTTGTCTGTGTTTGCCCTTACCGTAAAGTACCTTAATTTTATTGATTTTGAAGATGAGCCCTCTAAACATTTCCCCTTTATAAATTTAATAAACAAAATGTCAAGGGCGTACTGCAAGAAATTAATATCAGTGTGAGCGTCATTATTGTGTGTGACTGTTGGAGCTTTAATTCAAAACATCCTGTAAGCGACAATATTAAAGTATATAGCTACCAATAAAGCACTTGCCTTGTAAATATAAATTGCGAGCGTGGAGCAATACGCGAAATGCTCGTCGCTTGCTGCACAGACATCACTGTTCCATGGCTGGCAACCGGCTGGCAACAGGTCAACTTGTCTCATCAACGACATCCTTCGTACTTTTCTTGGCCAGTTGAGCCACTGGACAATTATATTCACAGATTAGTACGAATCACATTTGTTTGCAAAAGTTTGGAATAACGTGATCAACGTAAATTTCCATTATGAAGGTTACGATGAAGTATGCCAATTTGCCACTTCGAGTGTTGTCACAAGTTATTGTCCGACTCTCCTTTGAGCTTGCGCAAACCGCTTAGCGCGGGAAAACCCCTGCCATGACCGGGAACAGACGGACTGTCATGCACTTTTCAGCCACTATCACCAAAAACCCTGATTTGAAAAATCACTATTCTTTATCAGTTCGGTTCATGTACACTAGACTTTACCATCGAAAGGAGAATGCTGTTGCCTGAATGTTTATCACATAATCATGTACGATTTAATGGATTGCGAAGCGAAAGGAAAAGTCAGATTAGATAATCCGCATTGATTGGCTTGCACTATTCGCGCAACTAGTAATATTCATCGCAAACTACTTCGAGCCGCAATATTATTCCGTGGTCGAAACTTGTGGTGGAATGCCTTCAGACGGTGTTTATGTGATTAACCTCCTCTTTTGGGAACTGACTGAGATATTTAATCATTGTCATCTTAATCGTTTCTTAAACACAAATTCAGGTGGCTTACAGCTTGTAAAATATGCTACAATGCCGTCGCAGGGGTAAAAGAAAAGTGCTTTTTGTCACAATCTTACATTATATCAGACGTTTAACTAATAACTTTGAAAGTATCAGAAGAAAGGCGTCTCCTATTTTGAGTTTTCTTTATTTCTGACAGAAACCACCTGCTCATCTCAGACACGCTTGGAAAATCATACGTCGTAATATTGACCAATTACACGACGAATTGCCCCTGATGTAATCAGCAAATATGTTTGTTGACCGAGCTCGCCAAAAGGCGTAATTTTCTAGATCAAGTTTTTTAGCGTTATTTATATCAATACTATAATGTACTGATTCTGTATAGTTTGATTTGCGGCCAAACAATACATCTTATTTCGCGCCTTGTCAAGGGGTCTAGTGCGCGGGGCTTTGTATATTAGTGTTCAGAGGAAGCAACGAAGGGTCTAACAGGGTAAGTAATACATGTGACAGGTAGGCAGGTCATAGTATATATTGTATACATCAGTGGTATAACACAACATTATTTGAATACCAAGTGTTTTATGCAAACATAAAAGCAATATAAAAATAATAATGCCAAAAATAATATAATTTATTGTAAATTAAACCAATGTTTTTATTTGAACAGACTTTCTGATACGTAAGCTAATATCTTGTAAACGACCTCTGTGATTGACTTCCACACTAAATGATAAACAATATTTTCAAAACATCTCGACGTGCACGTTGCCAATTCAGTAAATTAGCAAGGCGAGTCCGAAAATGCAACGAAAATTGCTGAAATAATGATGAAGTTCTGAAGGTGTTGTTTTCAGAATGTATTGCTGACGACGTTTCGAGTAAGAAATCTCTCCTTGTGTCACACCACCAGATCGAATGGTTATTTAAGATGGACGCTCGTCTGTTCCACCTTGTCCTTTCCTGCAGGCTTGCACCCTAAACATATTACTGACTGTCCGTTAGCATTTGTTCCAGACCAGACATGGTTCTTGCGAATTATATATGTTATACAATGCCCGTTCAAAAAAGCCGATCCACGTAAAACATCTATATTATCATAGTCTCTTTCTTATAATACTCCTGGTGGTATCTATACAATGCTGATTTATAAAGTATACGTATACCCTGCTATAATGCATATAGAATCCTGAATCTGGTAGAAAATGCAAGTTTCTGGGTGTGTAGTAGAAACTAGCTAGGGAGGCTGTCTGGATCCAAGGATGAGAATCCGGATCCAAAGTTAGTAATGCGGATCAATGGGTCCGATTTCCGAATCCAGAATCCATGGGCCATAATCCAGGGCAGTGCTTTGGAATTCCTTACTAGAGCTATTCTCGTTCACCTTATTGTTTGTTTTACATATTAACTATCACGTTCAGAGTCCAGTTAAGATATTTTTCTCGCTGTTCGGATCCCAAATTTAAATCTTCGTCATTCGTCAAGGCGAAGCTTACACAGACCTAAGGCTAGTGCAACAATACTATGAATACGCGAAACTTTCCTCTTGTTTTACGCCGATATTCTTTGAAATCTTTTGTACATGGAAGACAGCAGTTGATTTATGTGGATTACCCAGGCGTTAGTCTAGCTTAACATTTCCCCTGTTCATGGTGTTGGTGTTCCTGTATTTGTACTAGTGGATAAAAGTAGAAGCAAGGGCGTAGCTAACGCTCGTCTGGCGTGGTTGATCGCAAGCCCTGAATGTGAACATTTTGAAATATTTGGGTCGTGAAATAGCCATTTAGCTAATTTACCAAAAAGCCATGATGAATTTTAAAACATCGTTTACATGCAGAAAACCAGGCGCATTGCGCCACGCGTTCTTGTCGAGTTTTGCCCTCTCCACTAAGTTGACAATTGCGTCCCCGCTCACTGTTTAATTGTTATTTAAAGGACAAAATTCAACACATATTCCTTTTTATTCACCAAGATATTTGAAAACGACCACGCAGTCCAATATGGCAGCCACTGGCCTCATTTTCCTTTATAAAATGCGCTATGCCAGTTTCTATATTAACAGGGTGTCTCAGAAAAAACGCAACCACAAGAACATTACTATTGTTCTAAAGCGCACCTCTGGAAATTGAAAATGCTTCTAATCGTGTTCTCGTGGATTTAGTGAAGGATTTGGAACCGTTTCCAATTCACAGAGGTGCTTATCTATTGCGCTTTATATCTATATTAAAGTACTTCCATATAGTGGTTGCGTTTTTTGAGACACCCTGTAGATCAGTGCTTCAAGCCAGAAGCTTCAGTATTTTGGCGACACATGCTTTGTGACGTTTCAATTTATCCAATTTTTTTCTTTTTTCTCAGGTAGCTACAAACCATTTCCATAGATAATAAAATGACGAAATTGTTATTGATAGTCCTGACAATTGAACTATTTCTGGTGACATGCTTTTGTGGTAAGTAGTCATTTTCAAGTCTTTAGCTTGAGTAAAATACGGAAATAAAAAGTTTGATGTGTGTTAAATGGTTAATTAAAAATTGGGGAGCCAAACTCAAAATGATTATATCGCTGCAGTTTGCGTTAGAGAAGTCACGGATTTAACTATAAGTGTTTGCCACTGGTGTGCTCATACTGGCTCATACATGCAGCTTAGGTAGCTATACGTCAACAGAGTGAATAATGGCAATTGGCAAAAGTCAGGCATTTTTATGAGGTTATGACGTTTTCCCTACATGAGCAGACATAGACAACTTCACTACTAGATTTACGGCGAGGATAATATCAGCTCACGCGAGGTAATCCGATGAACTTTAATACTTTATACGCGATTCTTGATAACAACCTGGATCCCATCTCATAGTTTCGCACTAGGAACACTCTTCCTTCTATTCCCATTGTCGACATTGTCGTGAATCCGAATGGGCCTTATGCGGGTTTTCCCTGTAGACATTGTGTTTACCACCATGCCTCACTTTGGTGTTAAGAGCACATATACATACATGAAAATGAGGTGGTAAGGACAAAAGCATCAGGGAAAACCTGCATAACGACCATTCTAGTCTCCATGCATTTTGGCTGCATGTGCATCAAAAGCACGAAAGGGTTAAATTGTATAGAATTATAACCTTAAACTGTTTCTAACGTTTCTTGTTTTCTTTTACAGCTAACGTTAACAGGTTTAAAAGAGGTTAGTAATTCACAGTTCTATACAATGTTTTTTTAAAGGCTACAATCTTCGGGATTGTAGTAGAACAGTGATAAAACGATAATGATTTATTTTACTGTGTCGTATTCACTTTTAAATACCCCGTTTCAATAGTTATTTCTGCTCTGGATGACTAAACGTACTCAAGTTGCACAGGTGTAGGGTTTCTTACATACGGGGAGGATTACAGTCCAACTAACTTCGACTACGTATACTGTCTGACGCGTCCGTGCGAGTGACGAGTCTCCCAATTAAGTACAGGAGATAAGAAAATGCTCTAATTGGCATTCCCAGTATTCCGAGAGGGCGTAAGTAGTAACGTGTTAACTGAATAAAAGATGTGCCACTGTTTTAAACAACAAGTGTACAGTTTTGTGGAAAAAATCTTTCAGTGCAAATATAACACTATTATACAAGGAATTAAATATGTTCATCAGTGCTGGATTAAGGGTTGTGGCATGGGCGGTCATTATTTGTCGGGCCTTATACTTGGAGATATACCAATGAACAGTAAAACATGTAAATAACAGTACCCAGCATATTATGTCATGCAAAAAGAGTAAACGAGCCTGGGGGTAAGGCAGAACTCTTATTTGTTACAAGTCAAACAAAGGTGTTGCGATAATAATCAAACGGTTATAATCAAAGTGATCGCCCCCACTGATCTGGAAGGTAGGTAACCTTTTCGAAAAGCTCAAATCCAAATGCGCCTAATTTGTATACAAGACTACCGTATTCACTCTATTAAGCCCCTATTAAGCCCCCGGGGGGCTTATTCTTTTCAGACCCTTTGGAGGGGGGCTTAATAGAGAGGGGGGCTTAATTGAGAGGGGGGGCTTAATTGAGAGGGGGGGCTTATTTAATTATCCATAAAATCTCAGATATTTCCACAAAATCGTGCACAAAATGTAAGGTTTTATGTTCATAATATTGTAAAACAACATCAACACAACACCACCTTATCAATTAATACATAAGGAATTCCAAGGCCGAGTGATTCCGCACATGAAATTAGACATTAGGGAGGCGAAAATTTAATACAAATTACTAAAATAAAAAATCGTATAAAAAGACGTGTTTTGAGTATACGAGGGGGGGGGGCTTAATAGAGAGGGGGCCTTAATCGATATCTTTGTCTTAAAAAGGGGGGCTTATTGGAGAGGGGGGCTTAATTGAGAGGGGGGCTAAATGGAGTGAATACGGTATATAGTTGTGTGAGATTATGCTGGGGTGGGTATGAGACAGTGGTGATGTAGTGATGAGATCGTGGTGAGATAATGGTGATGTGAGGTAGCTAAGGCATGCAGTGATGAGGCTATGGTTGATAGAGCAGTAAAGTCGTGATGAGTTCATGGTGAGGTAGTGACAAAACAGTTGTATTATTATGATCGTGGTGAGGTGGTGATGAGGTAGCAGCGATGCAGTGGTGAGGTAGTGATGAGGCGATGGTGAGGTAGCGGTCAGATAGCCGTTAAGTCGCGATGAGGTGATGGTGAGATAGTGAGGTAGCAGCAAGGCAGTGGTAAGATAGTGGTTGGTAGTAGCGAGGCAGCGGCGATACAGTGGTGAGGTAGTGATGCGGTGATTGTGATGTAGCGGCGAGGTAGCGGCAAGGCAGTGGTGACGTAGTGATGAGATGGTGATGAGGAAGCGGTGAGACAGTATTGAAGTTGCGATGAGTAAATGATGAGATAGTGATAAGGTAGCGGCGAGGGAGTGGTAAGGTAGAATCAGTAAAGTCTTGGATGTGGAGTGGTGGGGTACCGGTTTGTGTATTGCTAAATACGTAGCTACGTTGACTTTATACAAATAACGTTATAAAAACACAATTGGTTAAATTAGTAATAAGTACTATGTCTTCTATTGCTTTTGTTTGTTCCAATTTATTAATAATTTATAAATGTTTATATGTTTTCTATATATTGCCATAGCATGTGTGTTATACATATCATATAGGTGTTGTAGTGATGAGGTGGTGGTGACGTAGCGTTGTCCGTATCTGGAAAGTAACCGCCCCGACAAGGAGTACAGCTACATTTTGAAGAGCGCTTACTGTTCAGTTGTTATTTTCAGCATCATCAGTTTATTTCGATATTATATGTAATTTCAGGACGTCAGCCTGCACACCAGTCAGCTAAGTTACCATCAAATAACGGCAATCACGAGTCACCGAAAGTTCTACGAGGAAGCGACGAAGATGATAATTTACAGGAACCTCCAATATTAGAAATGGACGACTTTGGAACAGGGGATCAGGATGAAGACGATCGCGCCACGTTGAATCAGTTGGACTGGGAACTAGCTTCGTCAACTGGCCGTCTAACACGTTGCGAGGAAGATATTGCTGATCTTGACAGAAGGTAGTATGTAATATATGTTTATGATGGAGTGTATAGTCTTGGTTTAAAGTGCCTATCAAGGGAAACTTTTTATTGTCTTATTGAAATGATGTGTTAAAATGGTTTTGTAAGTTATTTTACAGTTTTTCATTTATTTGCTTCGTTCTCGAGTTATTTCAGTTTGTTTAG
>JAOTOK010099509.1:0-14704 GCA_025770025.1 Virgularia gustaviana | reverse complement strand
TGGGGGGGATTGTCCCCTCCCATGTCAAAAGTGGGGGGGACTGGTCCCCCCCGTCCCCCCAGGATTTACGCCCTTGGAGGGAACAATCGGCCCCTAGACCATAGATGATTGCCCCTTGGTACAAATACCTGGTCGGCTATATATACAGCAACTGAATAGTCCAGAATACAATTGTGGGACACATTTACCGGGCTGGTTAGATATTACCGATAATCCTCGCTGAAGTGGCTGTCTTCCATGGCCGATATCTCGAAAGTACTCATCGGATTGAGACGAACCAAATGAAGAAAATGAAGCTAAAGACATTCTCTATTCGAATATTGTATTTTTAGAAAGAATTCACGTATTGCAATTGCAGATCCGCTGTAAGCTTCCCAACAAAGTCTAAATGGGATAATATCTAACTACGGACCGCAAAATCCGAATTTTCAAAGTATTTCAGCTAAAAGCCACAAAATATGCTTAAAAATTATATAGAAATGTTGGGGAAAGTTTGTTGTGTACAGCTAACGACTAAACAAAACATTAGATCAGAGTTCATCAGGCTCTGCATTAACACTGCATAAAATGAGTGTATACATTTGATTGACAAGCCACGGTTAACGTGAAATACTTTGGTTAATTCTGTTATTTATTTTTATTTAATTTTATGTGATTTCATTTAATTAATAGTATTTAATTAACATATATATTTTAATAAAATAAAGTATCGTGTATTAAGTGGGCAATGCGCATGCGCACAACAAAACCTTGCTAAAACACCATTTGTCATAAAAATATAAATAAAATCGTGGTTTTTTCATGAAGCAATTAATATACATTAGAAACAAGTAGAATCGATGCATCTAATATGCAAATTATTGGCCAATACATACAAAATAGAGTGTAAGGTTTTTCACGAATTTCGAAGTTTCGGATACTCGGGCACACGCCAAACGCTGTGTCAGGGGGGAGGGGGTTCCGGAGTCGTTTGCGCGCGGCCTTTGCCCTTTGGCCTAACCACGTGGGAGCCTAGCAATATAAATAATAAACTACGGATCTTTTGTCAAATTTTACCTCGAGAAAAAGCTAAATATCTTGGTTTGCAAGCACAACGTCACTTATTATTTACAAAGAAACAAACAAGATGTCTTGCGTGGTACGAACAATGTACGATTTGTTATTTATTTTACTAGCATTATTACAAAAAATATCCAAACTACAGTAGCATCATGCTGCATGCATATAAATCTCTCATTATCATTATGCTAAATACAGTCTAATTCGTTGCATTACATAATGTATAACAAAAATTCTACATAGTATAACTTGTAAACTATGTATTGATGTACATTGGAAAACTGCACACTGACCATTATTACAGCTGTTGTGCTAATAGCCTAATATTCCATACAAATCCTAGAATAAATATAGCATACAAAAGTTGCTTAAGTACTAAATTAGAAAAAGCAGGCGCGGATTAATTGCTACAATATCAATACTTTTTGAGACTTTTGTTGTAAGATATGATTGTTACTATGTAGCTTACTTTCCTTTGAACCAAATTATGATGTGAAATAAAGAATGAAATGTTATGTAGGATAATAAAGTGCAAGTGACTTATCACCTTAAGATTGTTTGGATTGGTTAAATTGTAAAATGGTGGTACATAAGGGTTATAATGGTATTATCATTATGACTAGGATGATGGTACTCATGCTTATAGCTATGGTGAGTGCAAAATATAGGATGGTTGGCCAAGAACGAGTGACATGCTGGTCATGGTTTGCTACGATAATGAGCTGATGGTGGTTTTGTAATGATCTTGTATTATTGGTTGAAGAGCTTAAAACAATAGGTTTTGTATTAATATGTGGATACCATGCTCCAGGTGCAGCATGGTTGGATGAAGAAGCTGGTTCCGTGGTCATAGTCATGACTGATTGGCTTAGTGGTGCTGTGTTGTAACACAATTAGGTTATAGAATGGTGAAAATAAAGTTGACATAAAACTGCATTAATTTGTTGCCAGTTTTAGAAATATACCAGCAATGCAGTCAATATCTAGATTGCATTTTGTTTCTTGCAAAGCTTGAAAATATTTAATAGCAATATTTTTTATATATTCTATCTTGTAGCAAAGCCATCAAGTCAAAGTACAGTAGTGTAATTCTTTAGATCACTTGCACTTCATAATGTACTATGTATGTCATATATCTTATACTTAATCATTTTCCAAGCTAAAGTATGAAAGGTTGTTGCATTTGTTTAACTTCTAGTTTATGTCCAATTTTTTATAAAAACTAGCCACACAATTAAATGTATGTTTTTGGAGCCACATTCTCCTGAGAATCTTCTAATGATGAGGGATCTTTCATCTTGGTTTTAGCAATATGCTCTTCTCTCTTTGTCTTTAGTACCAGATTCTTTGGTACATCTGGGATCGCCCATGCAATGAACCTCTTCAAAAATGACATGCTGAACTGGAACACAAATACAAATGCAAACCGTCCAGTCATCACTTCCCAGTGCTGTTTGGTGTATGGATCTCCAGGCAATGTACCATTTCGATAACCAATGTACCTATGAGACAACAACTGGTAAGTAGATTGAAATGAAATTGTATTGATTTTGAAATATTTTACATGCCTCTGACTTTTAGTCACTTAATAGCAAGGTTCACTCTGAAACAATCAAGTGCAGTTTGATTGATATTTGTTTTAGAAGGCTGGGGTTAGGTTATTGGCAAAACATCTCTTCATAATTGTAATACTCAGCTAATATTTGCATATTACCAGCACTTTCATTTAAAACTATATCAAATATAGAACTTTAAAAATGTCGATTTCTTATGCGGAATAAAAGTTTTCGATACTTGGAGGATTGAGGCTGGGTTGTTGAACATAATATGCTGAGTTAAACATGGCCAAGCTAGTTGTCCACTTGGTTGACATTTTACAACACTGTTTCTTATAAAATACAGTTTTGATCTCCAATGGGGAAGCATCTCAAGAGGAATGAAATTACCAGCATTTTTTGTGTCTTGACTCTTGAGTAGAACAGGGTTGATTTTCTAACAAGTTATGTTTTTGGTATAACCCCAGGCTCCCAGCTCTGCTGTAGAATTACTTAAACTATAACTAACCTGCATGCTGGAGGTTCAGATATGTTTTTTGTCTTGAATGCTATTCTGGGGCGTGAGAAATTTGGCCATCTATGCGTGTCAAAGTAAGACAGGCTGTTGTCTAGGTAACCATCCAAGTTGCCATTAGGACTGTATGATATATCATACACAACTTTGGAGATGAAATCGGATGTGAATGCAATGACAAAAGCATTGACAAGCACTGAGAAATAGGAGAGGGCATCTAGAATTGGATACCAGGCACCAATATCTTCAGCCATGGCCGGACTTGGTCTTCTTTGATCTCGGATAAAGTTGATGGCATCAACACGAATTTCAGCCAAGCCATTGATAAATGCAAACAATGGAGCCAATGGGAAGGCAGCAACAAACATCATCACAAACCCAAGTTGTAAAACTGGAAAAAGTAATGGAGGAGAAAACTAAGTCAATTTTAGTTATTTTTAAATCCGTCTTGAAGATTCCTGAGAGAAGCTGAAAATTACGTATATTTATATGACATGTGACTACTCCCATAAAGATTTAAACCCTAAATTCCTTTGCATTATATAGTATTGTATACATATAATTAAGTCACAATATGTCCATAGATATGTCATATGTTATGCATTGTTGATAGCAGCTCTAGAAGGCACGTAATGAAATCTGCTTGTCAAGATCTACTGTACTTACCAATCTCAAGGTACTCCCAGAACATGGTTGCCTCTGTAGCAGCCAAATCATAATCTTGTTCCCACTGTGGAAGATGTTCACGACTTTCCTTTGCATGTTTGCGTTCATTCCATAACTTCTTCAGATACCTGCATATGAAGAAAGAATCTTAGGACCATAAAACAGATTTTAACATGTTAGATTTTATAAAGATACTTAAATTAATCATCAATGATGGCAAAGTTTCTTGGTGACAATAAATTAGAAAAACAGTGCCTTGAGTCCATCTCTTGAACCATGTGAATGGTGTTGGAGTAAACTAGCAAATTATTTCACTTTAAGACCAGACATGATCCCCAGGTTGAAGTTCCCTGAGTGGACTGATTTAGTGTACTTACGGTATCATGACTTCAGTGACATTGCCAATGATCTGTTGTCCAACCATGATAATCACCAACTGAATACACAACTCAACCAAGCAGCCCTGTGGCCCACAGCCATCCAACCGGAAGCTCTCTTTACCAAAGAAACGGCGATAGTGACCTGGTGTCCCCACAAACAGGTTGGTCTTGAAGAAAGCAATGTAAAACAAGGAGGAATACATGTTGACAAACTGGTAGACATACATCTTAACAGTGAAGCTGTCTTCCCAATCAGTTTGTGTGCGTGGATTTTCCCAGTTGGTGAGCCAGTAGGCAACATATTGGTACACAAACTTCAGGATGTTGATTGCAATCAAGTTTAACAAGGCTGCAGTCATAGAAGTGATGATTTTTGCATTTTGACGCACATCTTGGTCATCGCTTTTGGCTGCAGCAGCAAAGACGGCAGCACGATACACGACCACACCCACAACAGCAAACAAAACCAATGTTACCATGAAAATCACAATGCTAAATACACCAGCATATTTCGTGAAAACAGTCATAGTTGGGGTGTATGGTTCCATGCGTCCAGTTGCAGGGTTTTCTCTCAGTGTGGTGACTACAGCTGCATACTCAGGACGGACTTGTTCTTCAACCTCCTCAAAATCACTTGTATGCCAGGTATATGCCAAGATGGCTTGTTGTCGTTTCCAGAGTTCCAGAAAAAGTGTCGACCAAATAGACATGATGACGGCGAATGCAATGGACAGGTTGTTGTCAAACCAATGAGCAACACGCATATAGGTACAGGAGTCCTTGAGATACCAGTACCAACATTGCTTATCACACAATGGGCACATTACGTACAATTCCTGAGGATTATCACAGACATCCTTGGCAGGTTGGTAGCGTACTGAATCTCCAATACCATAGAAGAAGACAATCAGGCCAAGGAAAGCCACTGGCATGAGCATGGTACAGTAGAAACCTAACCAAGCAAAGTAGAGACCAATTTGGGTACCAAAATAATCTTTGATGGCATCCAGTGGCTGATATTTAAAGATCTTACGAAACTTTGCCCATTCAGTACGAAGCTTCTGACGCTGACATTTTGGTAGCTGGCCATCGGGAACCTCACAAGGACCATCATGGAGTGGATAACAACCTGTAAACACACCCTGGTGTAGCAACTTTGCCATGCCGATATCATTGTCATCATCTTCAGAAAATGACGTTTGACTTATGATGCGTTCCACCATACGAACACGGTCAGTTGGTGTGAAGAATGTTTCCTTGTTTTCAATCCCAAGAAAGTGTTGCTGTTTCTTCTGCTTGAAATGTGCAGTGAAGTACAACTTGTCATCAGGTATAACAGCTTGGTCCCATTCCAGAGGGTTTGCGGCACGAAGGCTGGCAACAGCTTGCTGACCAACGAGTGACTCCATTGTGGTTTTCATGTCAATATCAGATTCCATGATCGGCATTCGCAGAAACATCTCCTCAGCCTTTTTTGCAAGAACATCCCAAGGAGCATGGAGCTTAAGAAAGAACGTCTTAGGCCATGTACTATTGTCATTGGCATTCTAGACAATATAAAACAACAATTACTTACTAGTATATTATACAAGTCGCACTGTAATATGTTATGTCACACAACTGTAATTTTGGTCATCATGCAATGACATTTGGCCAAGAAGACAATAGGACAAACTAAAGTCAATACCCAATAGTGAAGACTGAAGATGGTCTGAAAACATCACAGCAATTCAATATAACTCGTTATCATCATCTTCCATTGTATATTTAGGCAAACAACCAATAGAAATAACTGAACTTGATCGTGTGTGATACGTGCTAAGGCGTGCCATCATGCTTGCATAAACCTATTACCCAATATAGATAATGAGTTCTATTGAATTCTTATGAAGTTTCTAGACCAAATATTGACTTATGGATAAACTAGCAAACTTCATTTGGATTATAGAAACTGGATATAGTTTGTAGACGAAAATACGGGACTGACAAACTTGTGGCCATTAGTATTAAGCGTGTAATTTTGTGTACATTTATAAATTTATGGAAGCTGTAGCGCCTCTAGTCCTCGATCCCCCCTCCCCCTTATTAGCGTCGCTCGTTGATCGCGAGATTATTAAACCGCTTTTAAGTTAGGCTATTTTTTCTTGTTTTTTTTCTGATAGTTTGCAATTCACAGACATTGTCATCTGTAAAATTGAAGAATAATCGCTCACTTATGTAAAATGTGGTCGACAATTTACGCACACCGCAAAAAAATTACGCACACCGTATTAAATGGCAGTTCGAGGCGACGCCCTTCAGTGTTGTCGTGTATGTAATGTATAAACTGCTGTGGTTTCCCGGTCATCCAAAAGGTAAAATGATCCCAACTAAAATAGAATTAAATCGTATAATAATGCTATCAAACCTATCGCCATTCGTCAAAATTGAAAGAACAATTTTACGCGCTTTTGTAGCTTGTCGCCAATAATGTATTTATTGTAAAGTACATATTATGTTAATGTAAGTTGTATTATACTACTCTACACAAAGGAACTGACGGCAAAACTCTCCGTCATATTTCGCAAGCCGCTATTTGCATTGCGCCTTTAGTTTTAATAACAGTAACAGATAATTAATTTCCACTTATGCTTATGCTTTCCACTTATACATTTTTTTGTCGAAATGTATCGAATCGGATGTTCTCAAAATATCCAAAATAATATATAATATACATCCCATCTGCCGTACGTAATATGCGCCTTATCCGTGAATTATTATTCTCCAACGCCTATATGATCTTGCGTGAATTACTTTATATCGACTTGTCTCTAATTTCTTAGCAACGTTTGAGCCAAACCATTAAATTATAATGAAATTTTACCCTGATAACTCCTAAAAACTATTGCAATACCGAAGAAAGGTTATACATCATGCAACGACACAATATATACTGTGTAGGGCCGTAGGCTGTAGTCTTTGACACTTCGGCATTTACTTCTTTGATTTTGCTATATTCTCGGGTTTGTATTTTATTTATAGTATACTCATACTGCTACGATATCGATACGCTTACTCCCAATTTTAACCGTACACACGCATACCTCTGTTGTTCTGCCTCCACCCAGTTGATCTATCTCAACAACCAGACCAGCTTTCTTCAAACCTTCGATGAAAAATTCTCTTTTCTTGATGCGATCTTCTTCTTCTTCTTTCTCCTTATCAGTGTCGATCTTGGCCGGGTCAGGCAGGTCGTACACCAGAACCACGTCCACGATACTTGCCCCATCGCTCATTCGATTCTTCAGCGATTGATCAGCGTTCAGTGAAGGCGCTGCCATGTTGCTACTGCTAACCGGCCTCTGGTCTGGGTCGTTTACCTGATGCTTCAACAGAATTGCTCCTTCGTCTACGGGAAAATGACTATCATTAACATCTTCGTCATCATTCTTTTTCGTTGCGCTTGGCTTGTAAGCCACTGTGGGGTGTATGTCTATTGAAGACATCTAGTTGGCTATAATTGCTTGTTATTGTTACTATATCGTTGAAAGCTTGCAGCACACGGCCTTCTCGAAAGCTCTTCAATGGCTAATATACACCAACAAATGCAATAAATTATTCATGAAAAAAACCAAAGATCAAATACCCTATCTGTACACGAGCTTGTTGAATATTGATAGAATTATCTGCTCAGCTGTTTGCTTTGAGTTTCTTTATTACGTTATGCCTGGAACTGAATACTTATCAACTTTATGATGTAGCAGCTGGGTGTCCTGTATCCGATTCCCGAATATTCGAGATGCGGCGTTGTCGAACAAGGAATGCGAAAAATGCGTTTAAAATATTTACGTGCTAAAATCACTACGGTGATATTTCCGACTTAAATTCACAAGTATATTTCTCAGAGAATGATAATCGACTTTAGGAGGCCAGACGTGTGAAAGGGGTGGAGAACAGCTTGAACGCGCTAGACTTGTTCCAAGTCTCTCTCTTTCTCTGGGTTCAGCCTTTGTAATCGAGCAGCTCGTTCCTTATCGCAGGGTACTCGTTCCTCTCCATGCCTCCCAATACAAACTGAACCAGAGTGTGAGAGACTTGGAGAACACCTATACCCGACGTTATAAAATTACCACCGAAGGCGAATTTCGACCGAGGTCGTTCTGATGGAGAGTGAGATGTTTTGCGAAGTCTCTATAGAATAAATACCGAGTTCTAATATATGTAGCATGACCGAATGCATGCAATGATATTTCGATATCATGCGAATATTTAAAGAACCGCCTGACGGGGGGACAGATTAGATTCTGGGAATATTTGATTTATTGATATATTATATATTCGCCGCGCTACACCAAAGTACGTAATACTTACATGTCGGCATATTTTGACATTCAAAGTCCTAGAATGCTTAAAAGTATATGGAAAATATCACGAACCAATATTTGACGAAAAAAAAGAACAACTTGAAAATTGAATTTGGACACGATTATTTGGTAAAAGAACTATATTAAAAAACATTGGGTTTTTCTGTATATGGAGCTACCGAATAACTTCATTGTATTTCTTTAGTATATTGTAAAATAAAGAGTGTGTTGAGTAGGAAATAATCAACAACAACCACGGCATTTGTGGGTCTTTTAGATATTTATAGAGAAGGTGTGAAACGTTATAAACGCTATATTGATGAAAATTGAAAATATTACTCTGCTGAATATTCATTGGGTTAGAGTTACACAATAAATCATGCTACATGCTACAGTCTTGCTAGTTTTTGAGATACGTCGAGCATAAATGCAAATTTAAGCACAGTGACAAAACGAGAAAAATGCGGGGTTTTGGTTGCATAATGTTGTAAATGTAAAATTTTAGGCACCGCTTTTACGTACATACATTTCTATTATGAGGCAATATATCTTGCGCAGTTTATACTTTATACCCAAGCAAACTGAGCATTTTTACAAGTTAAGATGTATCTCACAGCAGTCACTTTTGTTTTTCATTCGTATCTTGTTGCCTAATAAGCATATACGTACAAAAATTCTTGATAAGATTGCAATGCGACCAAGGAGACAGACCGTAATGTTTTCGGAGAACAAAAGTGTTTACTTGTGGTCATGTAATGTGATTTATGTTGAATAATTTACATATATAATTACTACCATTACTATTATCGCCGCTTTGGGCTGTATAAAACAAAATAACAAATGCACAAACTGGGCGACTTGTCGCGTACGATTGTCATTTTGGTGTATGTAATCATGTGGTACAATTACAAATACCATGTCATGCACAATTTTTCTGTAGCGACCATTACATTTCCGCGTATGTGATACGAGCTTATAGTTAGTATATGTCTGTACCACATGATTACATACATCAAACTGACAATCGTTACAACAAATTGTAAAGTATAAACCTTGTGACAGTCATTTTATTTTGGAATACTGTACGTTTCGCTGCGTATTTGGTGTGGAAAACGGCCGCCCTATAGATGTGGTATATAGATGTGTAACTGCCAAATATGTTTAGGTTACTTTTTAAGACTTTTTACGAAAAATTCAGACATGAAACATTTACCAGTTACATTCCACATAGTTGTACTTTTCAATATAGCTACATTATAGAACATATGTAAACTACATATCCATCTCTTACACTAAAAAAGGCGCGTAACGTACTTAGAGACAGTATCTTCTAAAGCATACCCTTAAATGTGGAGTAGTTTGTGCCATTGTCTCCTGATGTCAGTTGGGCCATAAAGATGTATTACTGATAATAATATCTCGCTTGTTTATTGTCGGACCACGAGAACAAAATCACGCCACGTCAACCCGGGTGTTGTAGGGGTGTTGGCTACAAAATGTTCTGTGTATATGTATGGCATAAATGATTTGCCAAAATAACGTAATTAATGTCACCGTAAGATTGAGTGGAGCATTTTTGTTGGCGGGTTAAGTTGGTGCGCCGTATATTTAAAACAAGTTGGTAGGGCCAGTCAAGAATATTGTTGGGTATAACTGTAGATGACTTCATACGACTTGTTTGTCTGACAGAGCTATATTTGTATCATTGGATGTTCAGCCTGGTTCACACTTGTCGTAAGAATCGGGGATTTTTATGTAACCCAGTGTCTTATGTCCACTGGTGTTAAGTGGGGACACCGTGTTTGTTTTCCCAGTCAATCATTCACCGATATCGGGGATCGCTTCGAGTTCTATTTGTCTCGTTCATCCCAACGTGTCCCCGACAATCGGGGATTTTTACGCAAGTGTGAACACGCTCATTGCAAAAGTCGCAAGAAGCATAAGACACTGCATGGGTACGTAAAAATCCCCGATTCTTACGACAAGTGTGAACCAGGCTTAACGCCCGGTGTGTACACAGGGACGTGAACTTGTCGCGCGTGTTTGTCATTTTGGGGTATGAAATCAAGCTGCTGATAGGACTCAAAAGCAATTATCCAGACTACATGATTGGTTTAACAGTGTTGAACAAAAAGATAATCGCATACAACAAGTCCGTACGTGAGCGCACATGTAGATATTGCTATAATACATGTTGATATGATAAATATAATACAATATAATTATATAATATAATTAATTTAATAATTTATAATGTAATATTAAAATAGTAGTCGGCTGTATGGGAACCCCCCTTTCAATGGTCGTATGCAATCGTTGAACAGATAGAGCGGAGTTCTATCCAAACACAGACTCTGATCCGGATCAATTATATGGAATATACGACTATGATTATAACAAGGTTCCCCACGCATGTTGCATGTGGTAGCATTCGCTTATTTACCTGCTTAAACATTTTTGTACAACATTCGTGCTACTGCATTATCGCGATGTGATACTGAGTCGTTTATATATGAACGCCAGGACTTAAATATATGATTACTACTTCAATAACTACTACTATTTTCTCATTTTTCTGATCTATAAGTACCATGATACAGCTAGCAAAACACTCCAAATGTCCAGCAAAATGTCCATTGTAGATCATTATAAAGATTAGAGCTACAATAACAATGTGAAGTTATGTTAGGTATGTAATATATCTATTACCCTTAGGTTGATTTATATCAGCCCAATATTATCTGAAAGGCGACACCTATTTCATTATCTCTTGTAAAAGTTTCGGTTTTATGCAATACTAATAACTATACATTATATATCTTGCTTGTATAGCTATGACAAATATCTTTTTATATCGCGCTTGTATGTAAATTGCGCAATTATATTGAGATGACAATATGAAGCCTCATATAGAATAAGATATACATATCAAACTATAGTTTGTCATTACAGTCTCTATATATTATACTATATACTGTAGTCGATCAAGGTGGGAAACAGCACAAAATCCGTTTAGGTCGCTGACGTTTCACGCGAAGTCCCTTCATCAGGACAAAACTCTTGATCATGAAATAACGTTAGCAACCTACACAGATGTGGCTGTTCACTCACTGCATGTCCACCGCCTTTATTGGTTTAGTTTTAATATACATGCACTGCCTACGCAGCACTAAGCTTTTTCGAACTACTATTTACTACCGTACAAGACCATACGTACTTTTTTGTGGTGGTGCCTTGGCGGCCATATGAATATATAGTCCAGAAAACGGTGCACCAAGGTAGTCGACTGGTTTACTAGCTCATGGTAGAAGCAACACGAAGGTGTGTGACAATTATAGATGATTGAATACATTACAACCTGATCTCGTGACTGGGTATACCAGTGAATAATTAGTAGCTGTGTGATATCGACAGGGCGTTAGTGCGGAACGGACATGTTCGAACATATGATACAGACCACAAGGAACCACTGCCAAGAATGAACTTTATTTGTGTAAAATCGTCTGGCGTTAGACAGAGTAATACCGTTCGGCGCTAGGCGGAATACAATTTAAAAGCTGCCATTTGGCAACTGTAATATTAAAATAAAGGGTTAAAATACTCAAAGAAGTGAAACTTTTTATCCTCTTATTTGGAGGAACTCTTAAATTTTCCCTTTACTATCTTCGTTTTTGAGTTACTTCAGTTTGTTTAGGACATGCATGTTAATTATCGTGAGGAGCCTTGACTATCTCACAAATCCACGCATAATATATGTGCAGTTGACCAGAAAATACATGTCGTCAGGAAATACACATTTATTCCTTCGGTTGCACCACCCCCTGCCCTCCGTGGTCGGTCGACTTGAAAGGCGCGGTTGCAGAGCGACAACGGGAAAGGCAAGCTGCAATTAATGCTACTGTTGGAGATGCTAAGTCAGTAGCTGAGAAATAATTACAGACTTGATCTGTTCCTACGATAGTTTAGACCTCGATCATTAAAACTTGTCTCTACACCGATCTTAACGTATGTTAAACGTTGGTAAATCAGTGAAGTGCAACATCGTTTATTGTTTGTGTGATTGTTCTGTTGAACCATGGTTGAACATCCCTTGAAATCAGGTTTACGAGACGAGTTGCTCGAATTAGGAATCTCCCCGTGTGTCCGAACCAGAGATTACCGCATTTCTCGATACTACTCAATTCAGTAGCTGTACGGTATGCATGTCTCAAATTACTACCACAACATCTTTCTTTTCTGTCTATGATCACTAGATGACAGACGGCATCAAATTATATCGCCTGAACTAGCTTGTATGATCGAACTAGGTGCAAGTAGTTCAAAGTGTTTGTACCGAGCTATGTTGTAGCATCTACATTTCTGACCACTATGCATGGTCATCTTGTCAAATCTAGACTGGTCCCATTGGCTAAAATCGATTAAGGATGTTAGATTCATACCAGCAGAACCCTTATCAGTTAATAACTGTGATATTGCAATGGTCACGTTTCACTTTGCCTTTGGCAAACGGCGATTCACGACCTTAACAAATTTTAGTGTCTGCCGCAATCTAATATTGCTTAATAATTAAAACATCTATAAATAACACTATAATAGTTATAGGCCATGTGAGATAGGTTTTGTTTCGGATATAATATCCAAGCATTTAATGTGGCTAAATGTGACTAAGGTTGTACATAGCCTGCGCGCAGATGCCCGAACCTAGCCAATACCTCGATGCCTGCATGAACCTCGTCTACGCCGATATAGACAATACAAGTGAAGACAACACGTTGTATGTGGTGCAATGTACAATATTATACCGAACAATGTGAAATTGTACATTATACCAGAGGCAAAAGACTAATAGAATAATATTCGTGAAATTATTGCTGTAAATAAATTAATATCGAAAATTAATTGTCTAGAGGCAATATTGATATGACCTCTCATAGCTTTCTTTATACTACTGCGTTATTGCTTCCACGTTTGTGTCTATTTTGTATATTTGATTATTTCCAAGCTTGAACTATAGTTGTATGTTCTGACCTATGATCAAGGGCGCTTCTTCAACCAAGCCAACCCGCGATAACTTGAAGTAGTTACGACACAACACTCATTAAAACTTTCCACTGAAACCCTTACTCAGATATACTGCGTGTATCTACATGCGATGCGAAATCACCACAAACTCAAAGCCAACATTTACCTTGTTTAATTGGACTGTAAGCGGTTCCTTCCATAGTCGAGTTGCCCTAGAGCGACAGGATTCCTGTACAGTACTAGTGCTACAGTGGTTTGTAGCTTCTGATCTCAGTGTATTACGAATCACAGTGTTATGTATGTATTGTGTTTATGTGAATTGTCAAAGTGGGTGTTGGTCGTGTTGGTCAAGTAGTCCCAGCGGGGGTACCTCTATAGACAATTCTCCCAAAGGCAAACAATCGCCGCTATGATTAATAAGTCGGAAGCTATTTTCAAAACACACCCTCCCCCCAGCTCAGAAAATGTGACAATGTGGTTGAGCAATAATTAAATAATTAAAGTTGCGTAATTCGGGGGGGGGATGCGCGATACTTGTCTGTCTATAATTTATTCTTGTAATTTCCACAGGCCAATTAAGTGAATCATGACTAAAAGCACACGAGTGTACATTATAGGATTAAGCCTAAATTTAATCCTACCTGGTCTGACCGTAATCCTAGCCAAAGTCCATTAGAATTCAATAGAACACATGTTAGGTTTATGCAAGTTTGTGCACTTCATCACGTGTCCATTGTATTTAGCCCCGGCCAACCAATCACGACCTTGAACGTGTCTATTGTTATAAACTTGCATAAATGATGAGCTCAAATTATGAAGCTTAAATGGTGGAAAATGATACAGACTTTGAGAAAGCGGTCTATGAGATATATTGTATTGACCATGGTTTGGATTGGTTTGGATGCCTCCGTTTCAGATAGATACAAAAATTTGATCTAAACAACGTGACTGAAGGAACTAGAGTACAACAGCATGCTGCAAGAGCGTCTCAGGATTACTAAAACGGCATAGTTTGGTTGCATAATGTTGTAAAACATTAGCATAGCTGAGCTCCATTGCGCTTACATGCCCATAGGCAAGCTCATGTCACAGAATAAGGAAATATACAGAAGGTCAACTGAGCAGAACAACGTGTCCACAGCTCTTTTATGGTAATATATGCAG
>JAOTOK010099398.1:0-14706 GCA_025770025.1 Virgularia gustaviana | reverse complement strand
GGACTGCCATCCAAAGATTGCGTGACTGGCTTCAACCTATCTTAGGGCATTCGCAATGGAGGTATCGTTCCAGTTCTTTTTGAGTTCACTGACTATAACAGCTTAGCTAAAACCCAGAAAACGGCATGGACATATATTATATCAAGTGACACTGCAAAGATAGTTTTTGCTATGAAACAACTGTATAATTTCTACGTTTTGACTAGCATGTAGGCATCATCATGGCGCATAGAAGATTATGGTGGCGAAACGGCCATTGGGGGCCTGATCCATGTATGATGCACGGGGCCTCCGAAAAAATGACACGCTCCGTAAAAAATTCCTGGGTAGGATGCGTTGGCCCGCGATTTTTAAAGAATGGCTGACAGATTTTCTATTTGAGATAACACGCTCGTTGGCATTCAACGGCGCCAAATAAAAAGTTCAACAATTTATGCAAGTCAGAGAAAGTCTAAAATTCTTTTTTTCACTAACTAAAACTTGATAGTTCTGATAAGTTATTTTGATCAAAAGTAAGCCTTTTCCATGGCTGGTGATCAGCGATATTTTTATTAGACATAGCTACGTAGCCTATTAAGTTAAGAACTCGACAATTGTGTTTTGTGAAAATGTTTTAGCAGCTTAGCCAGGCTTTTGAAGTTAGTAACACATTGACAAAATATCTTGAAAAACAAGAGAGTATTTATCGCGTATAATGGTCGGACTTCTGCGAAAGTCCAGAGACTATGAGAAACCAAGCAATTCACACAAAAGGGGAGTGGCCCGTGAATAAGTTTTACGCATTACGGACACTACACTGTCTTGCCTTATAGGAGTTTTGAATGATTTCAGAACTTTCGATGTTTCCATAGTCGAAACTTTAGGCCCACTTAATGTATCTAATATGGCCTGGAATGGCTTCATTTTCTTTTATGGTTGACGCACCTCACTGAATCCCAGCTAAGTAGGATCATAGAAACAACCGTTTATGTTATCGCATTGCCAGAAAATTCGGGAATATTTTAATTGTAGGTCCTATGTGAGTGGCTTACCACATTGTTGTAATTATGCATATTCAAATTGACTGAGTAGTTGGAAATCCAAGTCCTGATATATGTTTGTAGAAGTCTAATAAAATATATTTGGTGAGCAAATATTTAACATTACGCAGCCTCTACACAACTATACCAATATACTAACCATGTCTCGTGTATGATAATGTATTACGGTTTTACCATATTATTTATCATTTTAAAAAATATTTGGTAGAGGACTACCAACTGTGAACATGAAACACATTATACCACTGAATAGTTACGTTATAAAGAGCATGTACATGCACTCGTTTGTTTGGACGATTGAAGCCGTGGTGGCGCACGCAATGTAACATAATTAGGTACTTCGTTGGAGTTATAGAGGATGACGCGCGTTGAGGAGGAGCGTCATGAAAACTATGTCGCCTAAACTTCTCGATCTTTTGAGCGCGAACTTTCGGTAAACAATATGATTATAAACAGAATGGTAACTATAGTGATGGTCGTAATTGTAACCAAGGAAGGCAATTGGGGGAAATGGGTGATCTATACCTGTTCCGAGCCTATCTTGGGGTATACGTTGTTTGCAGTCATGTGACTATAATGGGACTAGAAACACAAAAGCAAATTACGGACAAAATAAAATAATTAATTAATTATTTTGTTAAATGCCCTTCAGTGAATCCTATTGCAAACAACCTATTTAAGGTCTATTACAAAAAACTATATACTTTGTAGTTTAAAAATCTGACGACCAACTGACATAAGCTATAACAACATATTTTAGGAAGACAACTTGTTTCTAAAAGTAAAGATATAAAGTATTTGTTACCTTCAGCTTCGTCTGTGTTACTGTGTATAAAACTGTTGGACGAAACACTGCCTTCTACAGCTGTTCTGACTGACTATAAATAGTCCCAATCGATCTGGGCTTAACTGGTTATATCTTATGATCATCAAATTGGTTCATCGTGGACTTATTAGCGGTTTTCACTGCGCTGTTCCCCACGATCACATTATCGAACTTTCTTGCGTTAAATCATATTTTCCAGTGCATGAAATGAGTTTTTTTGTCGGAGGTTTACTGTCGTGAACTGTCTCCTTCAGTTGATATTGAAGAATAATGTCAAGATAACATTAGAAGATCTTAAGATAACATCGATTTCTCTTTTGTGTTGAGACAAAGGAACTCTCAGAGCAACTTGTTCACTTATATACGGTACTTGATCTAACAAAACATAGATATATGTAAAACAAAAAAAGAAAGATACGTCATAAAACCTTAATTAAAACTAAACTGATTCAACTTCCGGCTACATATTAGATGTTAAATGTCTATAGTAACCGGTTATCATTTCATGCTAAATAGCAGAATTGGATGTCAAATAAAGTTTTCCCGAAGTGTTACATAGGTAAATAACGAAACATCACATTCAATGTTTGCCATTATACACCTTGAAAGTAAAGAGTTTAGGATCGGAGCATGAAACAAAAATAAAAAATGATTATTTCAATGATCTGCACCAGGATAATTACTGATCTGGACATCTGCTACTGCCATCGTTATCGCAGGGTGTGAAGGCACGTGGTAAATATTAGATTTCATAATATTTCCAAAAGCCTGTTCCATGCAAGGTGGGCCCCACGTGTAAATAAGAGCGTTCTTTATCATGTCGACGGACACGCGATCACACGAAACAATTTTTCCACTCACCTTGTCTCGGAACAACCTATGGCGATAGGAAATCAATGAAGTGCATCTTGTTTGTTGAACAACCCTCGAGGTCAGGGTTGCGAAACAAGTTACACCACAGATATTCAATGAGAAACCGATCAGTAACTGCAACTATACGCATCAGCAAACTTGGCTAAACTGGAAACAAAAATTGCGGCACAACTTTCGTATGGTAATTATATGTGTAAATTTGCTTTTGCGCATGACTGTCATGTATATGAAAGTTGTGCAAACTTTGCTTCATATTTGGCCAATTTCGCTGAAGCATTGTTGAAGCTGCTGATAATTTTTCATCCAATATTATGGTTGAGCAAATTGCCGCGTGTGGTCGAGGCTTAAGTCTGTCGTCAAGACGATCTAGTCAGAGAACACAGATACAAGTCCCGTACAATCTGGACATCTTTCATTTAACTGGTCCATTCTGCACATGAATAGTTTATTATATAGTTATAATATTTATATTGATCTGATAGAAAAGTATTTAATTAAATATTTAAAATAAACTAAAACGCAATGTTGGGTTACGCTTTTCAGGAAAACGCTTAAGGCAGACTTCCACCGTTTTTATATCTCAATTTTATTTTTACTGGCTAAATTAACCGCCCAACAATTCAGCTTCTAGCCATGAAAATATTGCTGCAACATAATTTTGCTACAAGAAATGCATTTTACGCTAAGGTGCACAGCTAAACTCAGCAGTGTTGTACACAATGGCTCATTTCACTGTTTTACTGCGTGGGATTAAACTAGGAAAAATAGCATAATTGTTTTTTTCTTTTTGTATCAACAATTTCCCTAAAAGGTCGCAGAATGCAAGATGCATAATTAATAATTGTATCCCACGCATATATAAAGATACCGTCTTTGCAAAGCTTTCATAACGTTTAATTGCCCACGAGTTTATAACTCTCCAAGAAAACTCGTTCGTAAATATTAGTACATTATGCAAGGCAGGCACAGTCCGTTCTTTGTGTTTTAAACTACTAAATTTACAAAATTTGATACAAGAATATAAAAATAATAATATAAACTTATAAATATCTTATGTATGGTTATATTTCGATGATAAAAACTCATAGTTACTAAGGCAGACATCTTATTCTTTGGCAACATAATATTATCTTATTTGCGTAGGTTATTTTTAATAATCTTTAAGATAAATAATCAATTAAAAATGTATGCAAAGTAGACTGCTTTCAATTGTAAGTTAAATATATGTTATGTTATTTTCAAATGAAAGTTGGATTTATAATTCATGAGCAAATCAAGATTCTTTATTATAATGCCACGTGATCGTATCCATGGATACCAGAGGGAATCTCAACCGCTTTAGATATTAAATGAATGAATGATCATATCCAGTTGCAACCGAAACCAAGTCAATACACAAGACGCCCGGAGTCCGGATCAAAATTAACACAGTCTTGAAACATTCAGTTAGGACGTTATTCCAATTCGGACCACAGGAATAAATTTCAAGTTCTTCCACTTTTATCCAATCCGAGGTCATAGATGTACGGTCCCTGGGAGACACCCTACCACCAAAAAAACCTTAAGTGCTTTTACAACCTGAGTTGGAATAGCTGATGTCATTGGAGATGACTGTGGAAGGCGCTCTAAGGCCCCCACATTTCTTCGTCCAGCAAATTGGTACTGTACCCCCCCGTACGCCACATTGTACATACAACATAATTTCTGGTGATCACGACTTGTGCATGCAGGCTTTTATCTCAAAAGACCGGAGACGAAATGCATGGCAGGCATTTTAATTAGTGTTTGTGGCGAAACTACTAAAAGAGAACTTCGTTATCTTTAAAAATCCATTTCTTACTTTAAAACTATCTTCAATAAAGCACGAGGTCGGAAAGCTTAACTTCAAATTCTCTTTAAACATCCAAAGCTGGCTAGACGCACCAGACTGATTACAGATATATGTATAAGCTTCATAAGTGTACAATAGCTAGATTTTTGCGAGGCGAAAATACTGAGTTGGAAACATGACTAATTTTAAAAACGCGCAGCAAACTTGCTTGGTCCATGTCAGACTAATCTGGTTCCATAACCGGATGAAATCGCGTCGCATGTTCGATGCACGCTACTGCTTTGTTTCCGTTGCATAATTTATTGAAAACAGTATGTGGATACTACGTACTTCTCCAACATGAGTAAGCCTTTTTCAACTAAATTTCTAAATACGGACAAACTGGTTGAAAACACGAGGCGCAGCCGCAAATAGAAAATTTAACTTGAATTTGCCTCGTGTTCTTGAACTAAATTTCTAAATACGGCATTGAATATTTATTTCTATTGTCTTTGCTTCATGAATGAGTTTAAGGATGCCAAATCAATTATGATGCTCAGGCGCCACTAGTATACAACCTGTATCTATATAACTGATTTATTATACCCACATACGTAGCGCTCTACATATCTTACAATTCACCACTATTTTAATTTTCATACAATCGATGTAGCATTATAAAGCTTTGTTTCGGATACAGGATATTTCCCTAAAGCCACACCAACACAATACTATTAAATGCATGGATGTTTGGAAGTTACTTGC
The DNA here is from genome assembly GCA_025770025.1 of Virgularia gustaviana. NCBI lineage: Eukaryota > Metazoa > Cnidaria > Anthozoa > Scleralcyonacea > Virgulariidae > Virgularia > Virgularia gustaviana. The sequence goes on along the minus strand of JAOTOK010099398.1, from coordinate 9,392 downwards.
TTTGTTGGCTCCGTTTTTCGCACCGCGCCACGACATGCAACAGTTTTCAAACATGTTTCATGAACAGCTCTCCTTTCCCGTTTGTCTAAAGTTTGCAATTGCGTCTTAGGCAAAGATTCAGTCTGATAACGGATTATTTACCGAGCTACCTGCAGCACCGTACATCATCTGCACTCAGTAAACAACGACAATATAGCCTTGTAGTTGATTGACCAAAATATACGACTATATAGTAACTATACAACTTATACGTTTTCCTACCTGAATTATTTGAAGAAGGTCTTTTTTCGAGAAGTATATCGTAGAAGAATAAGATGGTCTGATGTTCAACAGCTGAGTGAAATAAAAAGTTGATATTGGGCAATAGAGACCATTAATGGAGTAAATAGTCAAGAAATAGATAAAAACGTTTTTATCAAGGTGTATTTCGTTGTTGTAATCTTCAGCGAAAACAATTGATAGCAATCATTGAATTGTATGTTTTTTCAAGCCATTAATGAAACGTTGCCAAAAAACGTTTTGCTATCACTTCGTCTTCTTAAAGATCATAAAACAAGTTTTACGGCTATTTAGTTAGAGAAAGTGGAATATCCTTACTAGCAGTATAGGACACAATTGTCACTATTTGTCAACAGCTGCACGATGGCGCGACCCACAGTGCTAAACTCAAGTCGGAACCTTTGAGGTGTCTGCCTTGGCGCATATCACATTACACATGATATATCTATCTATCTTTCGTCTTATGGTCGTAATTGAAGGAACTTTTTTACACAATTGTAAAGACCACCCGGGAGTAGTTGCGAAAAAAGCCCTCAGTCTGGACTCGAACCAAGGGCCCTGCGATTCCAATGCAGCGCAAACTGGGCTACAGAGGTCAGTTGCTGAGCATGACCGCAAGTATGTGTATGTAGCTGGAGGGTTTACAGTTGTATTTTTCGCAACTGCCCCCGGTTGGTCATTAAAATAGTGTATAAAAGACTAGTTCCTTGTATCTACAGCAGTCTGTAAAGCGCCACACAAACTGCTTACTTGCCCCGCCTAATCCTCATTAAACTACAAGACACGATGGAACGATAAGCCGTGCCTCTTCTGATGTTATAGATAATCAGGGAGAATAGCTAATGTATAGATTATTTAAAAAAAACTAAAAGCAATCGCCTTTTTATAATACTAACCGTTAACCCCTTGTATAAGCCCTGGGCTTATATCTTTTTTGGGTTAATGGGGGATCTTAGATACGGGGACCTTATAATACGGGGACCTTATAATACGAGGACCTTATATACGGGGACCTTATATACGGCGACCTTAGAAACGGAGACCTTATATACGGGGACCTTATATACGGGGACCTTATATACGGGGACCTTATTTACGGGGACCTTAGAAACGGAGACCTTAGATACGGGGACCTTATATACGGGGACCTTATATACGGCGACCTTAGAAACGGAGACCTTAGAAACGGAGACCTTATATACGGGGACCTTATATACGGGGACCTTACATACGGCGACCTTAGAAACGGAGACCTTATATACGGGGACCTTATATACGGGGACCTTAGATACGGGGACCTTAGAAACGGGGAGCTTATATACGGGGACTGACATACAGTCATGATTAACATTAATGTACCTTCGGTAAACTACAACCGCAACTTTACTTAAGACATTTTAAATACATATTTACCCTGTATATACTTTTTTTTATGTAATACGTTCTCTAATATAGATAACAAAATAGACTATTTGCTACATTTTGCTAAATTTAAAATAATCGGATGATGCAAAAAGAGGTAAAATCTAGAAGCTGCTTACAAAAATTAATACGTAATTTAAACTATTTCACTATTATATACTTGCATGAACATTTTCCTTATTACAGTATCAAGACAGTATAGTGGGCTTATATGTGGGGGTGTATACTCGGGTGGGCTTATATTCGGGGTACCTATATTCGGGTAGTCCTAGCAGCAGCGGTGATCAAGGCATGTTTACAGTATTCCTCATTTTAAATTAGCTTGCCAGTGAGCTCTTTTTTCAGTCTATTTGTGTAGGATATGTTATAATAACGAAAACCACGTGCATAAATCGTCACGCTTGCCATCAGTTTAATCAAGTCTTGTTTTTAAAATATTTTGGCATTGTTACAAATTTATTATGTATAGAATTCTGTTTATTTTCTAACATTTCTTTCAGTTTTCCAAGAATGGACGTGAACTATCTTCCACCCGATGTAAGATAGACTCTGTCCCTAAGTAGACCATCTATGAAATGCTTGTATTAAGTTCATAGTACGTCACGTTAATAATGTTAATGATTAGCACATCTTACTGCAATTCATGGTGATTTGCTCCATATTAAGTTAAGCGCCATTGCTCAATTCAAGGGAAACCCATTTTACTATTTTAAAAAAAACAATACTCTATTTATCTACTTGTTATACCACAGGTTTTGTAATATCACAGCATTGCTGTTTGGCATGTTGGTTCTTCTTGTAGCTAGCTACTTATTAAAGCACTGCTAGTAACATTGAACTCTTCATTATACATCCAATAATAATACAACAGCAGTTTGTTATACGTACTAAGCCATCTTTCTTCATATCGGAGGATTTTTTCTTTCAAAACAGCTAACTATATAGCCTGCTTATTTAACCTCCAATCATACTATGTAGCTATATAAAATGCTGCCTTGATACTACAGTATTGCTGAACTAAAACATCTCACTGCAGAAAATTAAATAAAATAAAAGAACTTTGTACCTATAATACAGAATGAATCCCCTGGAAATTCTTAGAGCCAATCTTCTTGAGACGACTGACGTTTCGGCAGGGACGTCTACTTGTGAATAATGCTGCGACATGGGCGGGTGGCTTGTGTATAATGTACATACTATATCGCTTTATACTCGAGAATGTTCTGCTGCTATAAGCAAATTAAATTTGGGTAGATTATAAAAAGATATGAAAAATTATCGTCAAAACACGGAGGGGGAAAAGCTGATAAATAATATTAACAACATGTTAAAAATTCGTGAGCTATTAAAACAACTGAGGTGTGTGTTATATCTATTTGAAAACGTATAATAAATATTAAATGCATGCACAACATGGTTAAAATAACGAAACTTTCATACTTTTAATAAAAGTTCATTTCAAAATAATTCGATTAGCAGTTCATTATAATAATATATACGACTATATTTGTATTCACAAACCGTGTGATATCAGGGTTTCATTCATTGTAATATATCAACAATTTTTTTAAAGTTGTATATAGCAATTTGTATATATAACATTTAAAAAACTATATATACTTAATTTCGTCTTAATTTTATTTATTTTAAACTGGTATATTAGCTAGCCAGTTATACGAAACAATGTTGTAGTGAAATAAATTTCTTATGAAGTAACTAGCGTTTTTATTACCTGCTGTTATGCAGTTCTGCTTCGGCATTGAGCACTTTATCCGTATGATTTTGTATTCGATATCTTTAATTACAACATTTTGTTGAAAAAAGCTCAATGACATACCAGTTACAAAATGGAAAAATGGCAGGAGAAACGGAGCAATATTTCCACGCTTGTACTAACATGTCCAGTCATCGTTCAAAACAGACATGGGGACTGTAATATTCATTTTTAATTCGCCATGTTTCCACGGTGTTTATTCTATAGCATTAAAAATGTGACTAAATGTACGTCATCTTTAGCTTAACCCAGTGATATTTGCCTGTCTTCTTATATCATTGACAGAAATTTCAGTGTGACCCTTTTTTGTGATAAATAAACTTCATAAACGATTTGATGTTAACAAAAATTACACGATATGTAAGCAAACGACTAAGTTATAAAGTTCAAACATCCGGGCCAAGAAATGAGAGAAATTAACAAACATGTTCTTGTTGCAGTGCAGCTTACGCGCTACTAAATTAGCTTATAAGAAAGTTCATTTAGGTATCCTTAAATGAATGATATGTAACTGATATTTATGACATATAATATAGCGTCGATTATGACAGCTCGCTAATGTATAAAATCCCATGAACGAGCAAATATCAGTTGTGCATGGTTAACAGATGAAACACAGCATACCGCTGACTATAGTGTAGTGCTTTACAAGTTGTATGCATTGTAAAGTCATTAACTGTTCGTGATTACTGATATTGGTATGTCTGTAGTGCAGTCCAATATAGCTTGCATTTGATAACCTTGCATGCTTTTAGTGTCCCTTTTAATTTTAATCCTGTTGAGAAGCTTTTGAAGAAGAAACTCAAACACTTCAGCAGCGAGGAACGTGTTCGTTCAATTCCATCTTGGTGTGTCCAAAATACACAGTTATATGGAAGACTCAGAGAGATAGCTCCTTGACGGTTAGACAATTGAACAATATCTTGAATGCGTTTTAATTTTTCAGTTGTAGCTTATATGCAGGTAACAGTTTTCATCCTATAACTATTTACTGAATTATAATTTTTTTGTAGCTTATAGTTAAGTTAGTAAAGTTTAAGTTTCATGTTGCGCCAACCTTTGTTGCCGTCGCGGCTTGACTACGACAAAACCCCGTACCTTGATAAACAATTCGCAACTTAACAATGTCAGTTTTCTGGGCACATGCTGGAGGTTTTTGTTTCACAAGTTGTTGAGTCTTATACACGTAGATGCTCGTGATGACCTCGCTTAGCTTTAAACATCTTTTAACCCTTTGTCTACCAGGTTGTTCAAGCTAATTAATCCTAGGTTAGTGAAAAATTGAGAATCCAAATTCTCGGTGCTTGCTGGTTGAAACTAATTTGTGGCTTCTTAACAAAACTGAAAATTTGAAGTGTTATGAAATGAATTTTTTATGAAAATCATCGAACTTAACACAGTGAAATAAAATAGTAGGTTAACTTTTAACCCTGAGTTAGCGCTAACCCGCCTTTGAGCAACTCAGCCCATGAGCCGCTTAAATTATTATTCCCATAATGTTTCTTGTCTTTTTGGAGGAATTGTTCCACGTGTGCATGATTAGTAATATTTGCTGCAATTATTAAATGCATATTATTAATAGCTATTTGCTTGCTTCGTAATTACACGCAGCACACGTGAATGTTTCTTATATACAGTTCAATATTGTTTTCCTCACGAAATATTCAACAATAAACTATGAGCGTGGAAAATATGCCTGGTGACTTGAAGCCCCAAATCATGGAATTTCATGCATTAAGCCCCGTTTATACCGTACGATCTTTCACGGCGTTTTTTATTGCTAAGATCTCATTCTGACCGATGTTACGAATGATTATAACTAAGGATAGTGCGCCGACAGGTATAATGCTGACCAAGTGGTGACTAACCATTGGTCTAAGTCATAAATTGCCGACAAAAATCGCAGTGAAAATCGCCAGTGTAAACTTGGCTTTACAAAGGTCAAAACACATTGTACACTACAGAGAATCAAAATCAGTAGTTTAGTTAAGCTGGTCTATCCGCCCTCAGGTTCTAAATAAAGACAGCCTTGGAACAAGAAGTTGGATAGGAACTCTGCGAAGAGCAATGATAAGCCTATCATTAGGTTAGAATTAGGGTTAGGATAGGATAGGATAACCCGTATTATGTCACTCTTGTGTGTTTTATGTCAGTGTGTCACATTTGGCAGTCCACCGCCTTCTTCACATTGCATACTTATTGTACAATATTCACACAATACCCCAGTATTTATAATATGGCTCTTCTGTCTGTTTATTAGTTGCAGGCTTGATTCATGCACTAATAGCTACTATGTAGTATAAATTGCGCAAAGTACGCTATATTTCAACCAAGCAACCGAAAACGTCTAACCAGATAACGCAAAAATAGATCTGTAATATACATAACAAGCTATCATGCGCGCGACACACGACAGTGCGCTCCTCGAAACAAAAAAGAACGAACGAAGTTCCTCAAATTCTTGACATCGTCTTACTCAATGTTTACGTGCATCATGCAACGCCATTCGGAGAGTGGTAACGTTCAAAATATATTTAGACGTCATAGAATGCAAAACTCGAACTTGTACAAATCGCTCTATATATAATAACGATATGCATTGATTTAATAATTTACTGAAATCCTATGCACGTCCAAACATAGACGACCACGGTTTCCCTGAAACAACCAGATTTACAGAACTGCCTCTAAGATGAGAAGTTTGATCGACTCATGTTCGACTATAACGACATCGAGTTACCACTGAATATGGCGTGGCAGACGACAGTGAACTGACGTTTGTTTTGACTATAAATCGGATCATTTGGTTAGGCTGCATTTAAATTCAAACAAAACGAAATTTTGTCCTAGCAAAACATTATAAGCAACAAAACAAGACAGAATACAACATTTTTGAAAGACACAATACTATATACATATTTTACAGAATTACACGGAGAACACATGAGTGCATGTTGCATGTCCATGCATGTTTACGTAATTGTGATTGGCAAACCATAAAAAACCGTATAAGTTTTATAGAAAAGAACGACGAAAACGTAAATACAGGATATTCTGCAAAGTGATATTTCAGAAGCTCAATTGAGAAATATTTGGGAAAACAGACTATAAGCAAAACAACCGAATTCGGAATACGCCAGAATATAGGGAAATAGCTTCACGTGAAGTAAGTAGTGTTAGTCTGACTCACTGATTTGTCAGTTTTACATTGTCGTTTCATAGCCGACGATTTTACTATAGTTAAAGCCATGCAGGAGAGGCCCTGGAAAAGCGTGGCTGATGAATCGATAATATAATTAAAAATAGAAACACTGACCTTGATATAGTGTAGCCACTGAAATTTCTGTCCGTAAGAAGAAGAACACGACAGAACAATTAGTAAAAAACTGCGTGCGGACACAGGTCTAGAAGAAATTAGATGAACATCAGTGCATGTTGATGTACGTCATGCTCCAATACCCATCAATTGAACAATGACAGTATATTTGACGATATGATTCTTCTATTGCAGTATAGTGTGAATATAAGTGCTTGGTTATATTCGTATTGTATTCCTTGCAACGTGTAAGATTCCAGAGAAATCTGTGAGCCAAATAACACATCAATTAAAACAATCTCAATATGTCAAAAATCATTAAAGTTGACCTACACAGGTCTAGTATATAATATCTCTTATCCGAGCTGTTTACAAAATCAATATGTTTACAAAATTAACAATCTCAGCTATTTTCTGAAAACGTTTACTGTAAATTTCTACAAGATATATATCATACCTCCTACTCCATGCCACATGTGGTCCTGCATCGCAGACAGCTGAGATGACTGGAGTTTTGCAAAGCTGTGGATATCTGAACGAAAAAGCGGCCGGCTCGGCTTATCTCACTAGGTTTTATTCAACATCACAGCAAACACATTTTACATACAGATTCACACACTACCAGACGTTGTGGGTGAAGGTTTTTTGGCGCTGCGTGATTCATGAGTGTTGTTAAATATTTAAAACGAACTCTTCAAAACATGATTAGGATCTTTTTCGGTGAAATTAGTGAAGCAAATAAGCTATCTTGAGCAAAATTAACAGACCAACTTAGTCGTATAAACAAAAGGGTGTAATAAAAATATTATATTGCGAAGTAAATAAAAATGATTCACTTAAAATACTGTTTTCTATACTCACTCCGATGAACAGTTTACGCAAACAACTGCAGTAGCATTACATTAACTACGTTTAACAATTTCAAATCCCATGCGGTTGTCAGAGGCTATTAGATTGCCACAACTTTACTATGATCAAGGGCCAATAAATTTATGCATAATCGCTCAAACACTGTATTATATACTTTTTGACTTTGTATTTTATAGCAAAACACCTTTTGTTTTAACTTCCACTGCGAAGTACTATTCATAGTGTACTGTACAATTATATTTTCACGAAAACAGAATAATCACCCCTTGCTGTGTGGCGGCTTTTAATATTTTAATCTAGTTAATAACAGACGCTTTTACTTGTCAAGGTAACAACGCATCTAATTACAGTGTGTGAATAATTTATTACCGCCCGCGCCGGCTTCTATACATCAACAAAATATATGTTATAAACACGCGTTTGGCAAACCAAGTAAAGAAATTACACTTGTAATAACTAATGACCCCAATCGTTTTATTTTAAAGACTTTGGATTTGTGTGGATAAATTTCGCTTAATTACATGCTAGTATTAATTTATGCTAAAAAGCATAAGCAAAAGTTTTCCACTTCACTGAGCCGTATCGTACCGTGCCGTAGCGTACCGTGCCGTATCGTACCGTAGCGATTTCTGTAATAGTCATTAGTCTTGCTCTCTGGTGCTCATGAAACAATGAAATACGGTACGTTTCACTATACGTTTCGGGCGAAATGTAAAACGGGCTGAAGGACCGCTTTCCACTTCTACTGTATCGTAGCGAAACGTACCGAATTTCATTGTTTCATGAGCACCAGAGAGTTACGGTACGGTACGGTTGAAGTGCAAAACGGGCTGAAGGGCTGCTTTCCACTTCCACCGTGTCGTGCACGGCCAAAAACGTAACAGGTTGTTCGTGATTGTTCAAACAGGCGTGAACAATATTGTGCTACGCCAGCACTCTGTAAATAATATTGTTATCAGGTTGTTTTAATGTTGTTCAAACATCACCTACCTAAGAGGACCGGGGGACACAACCGCCTACCTAAGAGGAACGAGGGACACAACCACCTACCTAGGAGGAGAGGGGGACACAACCACCTACCTAACAGGAAGGAGGAACACAACCCCCTACCTCCGAGGAACGAGGGACACCATCACCTACCTAAAAGGAACGAGGGACACAGCCACCTACCTAGGGACACAACCCCCTACCTAAGAGGAACGAGGAACACAACCACCTACCTAAGAGGAAAGAGGGACACAACCACCTACCTAATAGGAACCAGGGACACAACCACCTACCTAGGAGGAACGAGGGACACAGCCACCTACCTAGGAGGAGAGAGGGACACAACCCCCTACCTAAGAGGAACGAGGAACACAACCACCTACCAAGAGGAACGAGGGACACAACCACCTACCAAGAGGAACGAGGGACACAACCACCTACCTAATATCATGCACTTAAGCTATATTGTAGCGCAACCTACCCTAGAAATATTACTTCATGGGCACTTCTGGCCACGAAGCAAAACAGGCGGTAGAATAAAAGAGAACTCAAGCACAAAATGCGTCTTACAATTTAGACCCCGTTTACACTAGAGCGAAAGTTTCCGGACTCATCACGAAAGTGGGATGTTTTGGTACCGGATTCATGTTGCCGTTTACACGCGTATCGCTGAATCCGAAAGTCAATCTTCCCGGTTTTGAGCTGTATCCGGAAACTTTGAATCCGGAGAAAAAAGTAGAAACT